>VUQS01017316.1:2011-15955 GCA_015108495.1 Heterochromis multidens | reverse complement strand
TGAACTGGCCTGCCTGCAGTCTACACCTTTCACCAATTGAAAACATTTGGTGCATCATGAAAAGAAAAATACAAAAAAGAAGACTCAGGACTGTTCAGTAGCTACAATCCTCTATCAAACAAAAATGGGATAACATTCCTCCAGCAGCTGGTCTCCTCAGTTCCCAGATCTTTTTTGACACATGTTGCTGCCATCAAATTTAAAATGACCCTATTTGTTTCTTAAAATGGTACATTTTCTCCGTTTAAAAATACAGTTAATTCATTTTTAGTTTTTATTTTTAATAAATTTGCAAGAATTTCAAGCAAACTTTTTTCACTTTGTCATTATGGGGTATTGTGTGTAGAATTTTGAGGTGAAAAATGAATTTAATCCATTTTGGAATAAGGCTGTAACATGACAAAATGTGGAACATGTGAAACACTCTGAATACTTTCTGGATACACTGTATGACGCAAAAATTAATACAACCCACGAGTTCTCTTCAACAGGGCAAACACTTTGACAGAAAACAATTTGTAAGACTAAAAACTGCACACAAAATTTGACCACTGAATGACATGATAGAGATCCAAGTACTCTACCAGTGTGTTAACAGTCGGAAGGGGTTCTGTTGCTACATTCAAGAAAAGATCATGGAAATGCACTGTAATAACTTGTGATCATAACAGAAGCTGTCTCAGGAGTTTAGGACACAAATGAGTTCAAAGATAACATGTTGCTCAAAGCTAACAGATGTTTTTCCTGACAGAAGAATTCGTGACACAAATTTTGAAAGAATAACTCTGTTGACTTTGTTTAAAAATAGCAGCAATGGAAAGTGTCATATATAAATAAAAAGCATAAACAGGAAGCCTCTTAAGGATTGACTCTATAGTTCTGTGCCTTTATTTTAGTTTGCTTATGTTATTGTGCATTTTTAAAATTTATGATATTAAGATGTTTTATATGTTCTATATACACCTTAAAGAAGAAAGAACTATTATAAACTATTGTGGTCGGAAATGTGCTATATAAATAAACTGACCTGACTTCACCCAAGCTTTATTCAGCTTTGCTCAGAACACACAAGTTTCTACAAGGAACTCTGCTTTCTCTCAAACTGCCTTTTCATTTAAAGCTATTAGGTAATGGAATAAACTTCCTGAATGTTTGAAAAGTAGTATTTATTTCCACTCTCTCACGTGGTGTCAAATGCTGGATTCCAAGAAATCAGATCTGTCAGCATTAACCATCTAACGGTATAGAATGTTTTTGGTTTTTAGATTTAGGTTTTAAAAAATAAGTTTTATGACATATTATTCAGATGTATTTGATATTTACATGGGATGGTAATTGATATATGGGACTTGGGTGCTGTGCTCTATGTGGCTTTGAAGTACTTTTAGCTGGGGTGTTATTATGTTGGAACTCTGAATTGCATTTGTATTAGTATAATTTGTTCCTTGATAATGTGAGTTTGTGTATTTTCATGTGTTGCTTGACCTGACCAGGCACTGCAGATGGAAATTAGTTAGTAGCTAAATATGTTACAATGCATCTCTTCTCTTAGGAGATTAATGTTCTTGTACATGATCCCTGAGAATAAATACAATACAATGCTTACAGTCTACCACCCTTGTTGCTACTTCAATTCAATTCAATTTTATTTATATAGCGCACAGTCACCTCAAGGTAAAGATCCTGCAACATTAGAAAGAAACCTCAGCAATCACACGACCTCATATGAGCAAGCATTTGGCAAAAGTGGGAAGGAAAAACTGTTTTAACAGGAAGAAACCTCCAGCAGAACCAGGCTCTGGGAGGGGCAGTCAACTGCTGTGACCGGTTGGGGGTGAGGGGAAAGCGAAGAGAGCAGAGAGAGACAGAACAGGCAAACTATAGGAGAGAGAGACAGAGTTTAATAATTACTAATTAATAAATACAGTAGTGGTGTATAAACACACAGAGTGAAGAGAGATGAGTGAAGAAAAAACACTCAGTGCATCATGGGAAGCCCCCAATAAGCCTAAGCCTACTGCAGCATATCTAAGGGAGGATTCAGGGTCACCTGATCCAACCCTAACTATAAGCTTTATTAAAAAGGAATGTTTAAAGCCTAATTTTAAAAGTAGAGTGAGCGTCTGTCTCTCAAATCCAAACTGGGGGTAATGACTGTTTACAGTTTGTTTCACCATCACAATAATTAATGACTTCGGCTTATCTAAAAAGCTGTGGTGTGGAAAGAGGGGAAAGAGCTTGCACTTTATTGAAAACTTTTGACTACCACTGACCATTTCCAGCACCAAAATTTAATTTGGGCAAGCAGCACAAATCTGTGGGATTACAGTTGATGGGGCACTTTTTCTGTTGCATTTCCAATTTGTGACTGTGGCTCCAGTTTATTTGTCTTAAATAAAAATGTTTTATAGTGTAACTTTAATGATTTGGTTAGGGAAAAAGCTGAATTAGATTAATGGCAAAGAACACAGTCATCCACAGCCATTACAGAGTCTTTCAGTAATGTGGGCTCCCTATTAAGTGCTTTTAACACACATTCGCTGGCCTCTCCACGCTCTGAGTTTTGATTATGTTAACGAGTGGTCATGCACGATTACATGTACAAGGGTCTTGGGTAGGCAGCTGACGAGCAAAGTAAGGCTTTAATGGAACACTTGTCTACTCTGCTCGTCTGTGCAAATCACACATTGGTGAAGCTCATCCTGTAATGAGACAAATCACATCAGTGTAATCATGTTTAATGTCATCGTTCTCTCTCCTTTTAACTCGGCCTGTTTGATGATTCTGTATTTAGCATTGGTTTGATTAAATGACATGTCCTCCTTTGGCACAAACACTCAAATATGACCTTTAAACTGATTACACACAGTCTGCAATGCACATGCACAAGCCATAAATAGGAATTGTTCTTCTACAAGTAAAGAATCACGGCAGAAGTTAAGATCAAAATGTGAGTCAATTATATAGAAGTGAAATAATATCTAAGGACTACAAATATGGAAAGTATACTGTAAATAACTCGTTATTTTCACATGTACTCCAGCAGGGATAGAACAACAAATTAACTCTTTATGAATTTAGTTATGAATGTTCCTTTTTATTGAAACTGATTTAAGAAGACATCAACTCAACTGTACTGTGACTTTGCAGGCTGTAGTTGGTTCTATTGTTGACTAGTGCATGATACTGAAAAGTGGGACAATGCCAACCTCATTTGGATGAGCGGTTTGAATGTTTTGGCTAAAATGCAGGGGTGTCAAGCAGCCCTGGGCCTGGTGGTCACAACTGGTCTGTCAGTTCAGTCCACTAGATTGCTTTCCACATGTGAAAATTGCAGTGAAGTTATTAATTACTCCAGTTTTTCAATAAATTGTGTTTCTGTCTCTACACCACAGGACTGAAAATGTCTGGAAAGCTAAAAATATTTATAGATATTGAGAAGCTGCTTGAATCATAAAGATGCAAAAATACCAATGTTGTCATAGTTCTGTGCTTTTGTGAACATGGAAAAAGTATAATGTTATTCTTAAGACATTTAATGAGTTTTGTACATTAAATGAGAACCATGATTTAACAAGAACAAATTTTTTCTTTAAAGTGTGGGGTGAGGGGTGTATTTCACTTTGTCTTATGGCTTCCTTTCGTTAAACATCTTGGTTTTGGGCTATGTGAACGATTTCAGAATGTACTTTACAAAGGAAATTTATTATTATTAGATCTTTTAAAAATCTATATACACTCAATGGTCACTTCATTAGCTATACCAGTTCAACTGCTTGTTAACGCAAATATCTAATCTCTAGGCAGCAACTCCGTGCATTATGGCATGTAGACATGGTCAATATGACCTTGCTGAAGTTCAAACCAAGCATTAGAATGGGAAAGAAACTGCTGATCTACTGGAATTTTCCCGCACAATCATCTCTAGGGTTTACAGAGAATGATGCAAGAAAGAGAAAATATCAGGTAAGCGGCAGTTCTCTAGGCGAAAATGCCTCGGAAGTCAGAGGACAATAGCCAGACTGCTTCAAACTAATAGGAAGGTAACAGTAACTCAAATAACCACTTGTTACAACCAAGGTATGCAGAAGAGCATCTCTGAATGCACAACATGTCAAACCTTGAAGTAGATGGCCTATAGGAGCAGAAGACCACATCAGGTGCCACTCCTGTCAGCTAAGAACAGGAGACTGAGGCTACAATTCATATGGGCTCACCAAAATTGGACAATAGAGGATTGGAAAAATGTTGCTTGGTCTGATGAGTCTCAATTTCTTCTGCAACGTCTGGATGGTATGGTCAGAATTTGATGTAAACATCATGAAAGCATGGATCCATCCTGGTTCAGGCTGGTAGTGGTGGTGGTGGTTTAATGGTGTGGGGGATATTTCCTTGGCACACTTTGGGCCCTTTAGTATTAATTGAGCATCATTTAAATGCCACAGTCTGAGTATTGTTGCTGACCATGTGCATCCCTTTATGACCACAGTGTAACCATCTTTTGAGGCTGCTTACAGCTGCACAATGCACCGTGTCATGTCAAGCTCAAATGATCTCAAACTGTTTTTTTGAACATTGACAATGACTTCACTGTACTCAAATGGCCTCCACAGTCACCAGATCTCAGCCCAAAAGAGCACCTTTGGAACTAGGATGAACAAGAGAGAGATTGATATTATGGGTGTGCAGCCGGCATGTCTGCAACAACTGAGTGATGCCATCATGTCAATATGAACCAAAATCTCAGAGGAATGTTTCCAGCACTATGCCACGAAGAATTAAGGCAGTTCTGAAGGCAAAAGGGGTCCAACACTGCTGCTTGCTGAACTCTGCGTGACACATATAAACAGAGTTATGTTTGTTCAGCTATCTTTATGAGGACATTTATTGACATTGTCAGTTTGAGTTAAACCATCACAAATTAGTGACAAACCCTTTCCCTAATAACAAATTTAACCTTAAAACCATATCGTAATCCTCAAACAGTCCTTAGAAGAGATGTGAAAGAGCCAGTCAAAAGGTTCTAAGTTTTACAAAATTCCATCAGTGATGGTCTGAACAAACTGTTTCTCACAAAGATTAAATTTTATGCATTTTTGTTGTCATTGGTTTCCTGAGATAAATAACTAATTATTCAGTCATGCTGTCTGGTTATTACGGTTTTTTATTTTTCATTAGTCCATATTTTTATTTTGTTTTTAATTATTGTTTTGGATTCAGTTTAGTTTTGTTTACTTTCCAGGCTAGGTTTTTTAAAGCTTTAGATTATTTTTTTTATTGTATAATTTGTTTCAGCTTAGTTTTTTGCTATTGAAACAATGATTTATTCCTTGATTCTAATGCTCAAAGTTGGTTGAGTTTGTTAAATGTTAAATATTTTTTTTATATATCAAATAACTAAAATGTTTTTCGCAGTTTTAATTTTCAGTTCAGTTTTAGTTAACTGTAATAATCTGAGTATTGATGAGCACTTCTCAAGAAAGCTGCAACACATAATCTGCCTGCTCTTCACAGCGAGAGCAAGCACAAAGACAGTGAGGGCATCTTATAGCCATATCTTTTCAAAACAGTAATTTTATGATTGTCTGCATGTGATGCGTTTAGGGGCTAAATTACAGTTAGAAAAAATAACTAGTATCTGTCTAGCATATTGGCAAAAAAGATCCACTGCTAATTGGCCAATAGTTATCTTCTGAACAGTGTAATGAAAAACTAAAAGACTATCACAGGTTTTTTTTATAAGGATTTCAACAAAAACAAACTAAAAGAAAAGTCATGGTAGCCAAAGGCCAAAATCACTGCAGAAATAGAGATGAGACAAATCAGTGAGGATTTTACAAAATGAACAATTTTATTATGACCTACTAAAATGTATGCAAATGTTTGTACTTACTGCGAAACAAATAATTACATAATTGGAAATGAAAGTGAAAAAAGGCCCCGTCTTTGGTTTAATCAGACATGTCTACAACATCCCAGTTCCTCACCCATAATCTACAAACACCTCATTAAACAGGACTAAATGATTACATTCCTCTGTAGAAAACAAATGATTTACTTCTTTGTATTTTAATGATTTGTCTAAACAGACATCCAATGCAGCAATGTCAACACTGTTGGTTAGTTATGTTTTCTAATCAGAGACCAGAGAACAGACCTTAATAAGATGAACTGTCATACTCCATAAGAAGCTGATGTGAGATGGCCAAAGCCGCATCATCTCCTGTCTGCATGGTGAGTGAGCTAATTCCCTAAAGCACTTCTAACATACTTGGATACTTAACAGGATAGTGTTCAGGAAATTCTGAAAGAGAAACTGTGAATATGCGAATGAAATGTAAAGATTTTTTTGCAGTGAGGATATGAACTGAATGTAGGACTTTATATTGCACTTCAGTCTGATTCAATATAAATCTGCTTTTAATATTTTTTTAATGTTTATTTGCATGTAGTACATTCTGCTTTGTCCAAACTAATTCCTGTGTACTAGTACTAGTACTAGATACCTGTTTGAGCGGAGGAAGCTTTCTGTCTGGACCTGGATAGCCTGTGAAGCCTATTGCCTGTATGTCTACTCTGAGTTTCAACCTCCTCTCCCTCCTCATCTTGCTATTGTCCTCTGATTTCTTCTTTCTTTCCCTGTGATAGTTCTGTGCTCTCCTCACTGACTGAAATAGCACTCTGTCCATCAAAAGCAGAGGTGTGCCCTTGCACGTGGGCCTGCTCAGAGCCAAAAAGTTCTTCTGACATTGAGGCCATGCTCTCTGCCCCTAAGACCACCTCAGGAGGTAACTCTGCCTTCATCTCCTTCTGTGTGCTGCCTTCATCTCCTTCATCCTTGAAAAGTTCTGGAGTAAAGAACACAGTCTGGTCCTCTTCATCTTCATCTGAATTGCCTGTTGAAGGTGGTTCACTTTCACAGCTGGGTGGGGCTGTTACTGGAGTGAGCTCTGGAGCCAGATTGTCTGGTTCTCCTTTGGTTTCACCTGAACTGTTTCCAGCTCCTTGTTTAAGACAAAACACCTCAGTCTTCAGTGATGGAGAGGAGATCTGGTGGTTTTCTTTGTCATCAGAATAATTGGATGTTTCCTGGCCAGAACTACTGGGTGCACTTCTTTTAAAAATTGGCTTCTTGAAGCTGTTGTTGGTGGGGCTGGAGGTGAACATGGGGTAGAGAGGCAGTGCTGTTCTTTTCTGAGGTGGGAGAGGCTCTGCTGGGGGACTATGCAGCATCTTCAACTGTTCTGCATCATGAAAACAAAATGACATATTTTAACATTCAAAAAGAAACTTTTTATCCTTCAACTAGCTTGAAACTAAAAGAAAATTTTTTTTATTTTTTTCAGTCTAAACATATTTTAAGTCTCACCACAAAATGAGACTGGTAAGCAGAGTACCATGGCTGCTGAGGTCAGTTTATAAAGAAAGATATAGCAAATGTGAGCATACGCTCAATAGAGCCCAAACAAAGGTTAAGAGGATTTAATTAAAAGCAACAGTCCAACATCTGCTCATCAGCTCGCTCCAGCGCCACTCAGGCATGCAAAAGACCTTACAGTAATGAGGCAAGCCACTCAACTGATCCCATGGCCCCCCACCCCCAACATCCACTCCCAACTATGACGGGTAGGGGGGCTACTGCTCTTCCACCACTCTATCCACCACACTGAACTCAAACAGACTAACAACTCAACCTTGTCATGACCCCAAAGACAATGGGTGCTCGCCAAGGCGATGTGCAAACACGTCACCTCAGTGTATTTCCGTATGGTGATGTCATGCTCATGCACACCCTTGACAAAAACTATATGCACCTATATGATCCTTGTCTTTCAAAAGTGTCTGTGCTTAATTTTTCATGAATTATGACATTTTAAGTTAGACTAGGTCCCACACAATGTATTGGCTAAAATCATCTCTGTGTTTAAGGAGGTGAAACAGCTTATGTGGCCACCTTGGAGGAAAAAGCCATCTCGATCATATCCCTTTGAATTACAGCACACTGAATGAAAGATGTCTAAAACTGGAAAAATCTCTCTATTTTCCGACCTTTATTGACACAGAGGAAAGCGTAAGGAAGTACAGCAGATGGCCCAGCCAACTGGAATTCAAACCAGAGAGTCCATGTGATATACACCCTAACTACCTGACTATCAGGTCACCCAAGACTGTCTGCTTTGCAAAGCTGAGAAATGGTTGTACACAAGCTGGGAAGAATGGTCTGAGAACTGTGAAACTAACCCATTCTGTATCGGTGCAACTCCCATGGTACCATAACTGTGTTCTTTCTTAGAGATATATTGAGAATAGGAAGAGGTGAGAATGAAAGCAGCCCCTTGTCTGTATTTGGTAAACAGGTTTTCTACATATGGATGACAGTACACAGACACGCAAGGTAAAAAGATACTGCAGCACACAGCCGGGGGGGGGGGGGGTTAAGCAGTTTAGGAGGCCACGGTCATCATGGTTATTTCATCTGATCATATTAAAAGGGTTGTAAGCACTGATAAGAAAAATGGATTAGAGGAACATGAATTCAGTTGACACATGTTGGCCTTGGGACCACCCACAGTATAACTAGACATGGAAGTTTGTTTAAGGCAAACACAGGAACAGTTAACAGATAAACAGATAAAAAATTTTGATTACTGCTGTACAGGATAGTGGTCAAATGTGGTCAAATTTAGTGTGCTTTTTCAAAGTAGTGTCTCAATGCCGTATACCACAGTCAGGTTTGATAACTCAAAGTGTTGTTGAGATATGACCTCCCATTTGGCAGCTTTGCCACTGTTTTCAACTGGCTGTCACAGATGCTTTTAAAAACCCACATAATAACTTTTGTGATTCTTTGAAGATTAGTTACATTTGTAGCCTTTCACATTTTAAAAAAGTTTTTTCATTTTTCATTAAAAGTTTAAAAGTTGCGAGCTTAAACACATCTGCAATTTCAACTCACTAGTGGTGCTGAAGAATCGAGGCACAGACAAAAAAATTAATTAATTAAAAATAAGGGACTATGTCATATCAGTGTGACAAACTTCAAAACATTTTACCATACTGCTCTAAGGGCAGCCAGAGACTCCAATGGCAGAAGAAGAAAGAAGAGGATGATGCACAAGAAAAGGGTAGAAACACTATGGGTGCCTGCATTGCTACTTCACCTCAATTACTTCACCATTACTGCACATTTAAACCTCTTATTACCATTCAAGACGGCATTATTGGATAGGCCTTAACAGAGAGAGGATAGAGACCAGCTTTGATGAACCACGATCTATACTTGCTGTATTTTTTAGGGCCTTCAATAAGACTTTAAAGAGATATTGATCTTCCCTAAAATTCTTCTTTCAACAGTTCTATTAATCTTACCTGCTTTTTCATTCTGTTCAGCTTTCAACTGTATACCAGGAGAAAAGAGGTCAGTTGAGGGGCTTGTGTCCTGCTGGGGTTCAGGTAGTCTGACACATGAGATAAGTATCTGAGGTTCTGAAGCCTTAGGCGGATTATGTCCCTCTACAGTTGCTGCTATGTGGCTGCTGGGAGATGAGACAGCAGAGCTGATGGCCTGCCTGTCAGTAGGGCCTCCATCCATCTTCTGTTGCACCTGAGAGAATGCAACCAAAGACTGCATTGCGTTGCTAAAGGTGCTGTGATGCTGGACAAGCTGGCGAACCCATTTAGACAGACCTGAGATTACAAACGCACACAACAGAGACAAATGCTAGCAAAAATCTTACAGTGGATAACCAGTGCCATCTAGTGTTCATATTGAGAGGCTGTGCTGGTTGGCAAATAAAACCAGATGTTGCTGACACAATACAGATAGTACATAGTACCTGTGATGTACTTATTAGGATTATTCCTATACCGATCATCCACCAGAATTAGAGCTCCCCAGTCATTCCTGTGACGAATACACCTGTAAGATCAAGTTTGGAGTTTTCATTTAAAAGCGCAAAGAGCACTTGGCACAGCTTTAAATATGAAAGCAGCTGTAGAGGCTAGGTTTACCTCCCGAGGGCCTGGTTTAGAGCCCTGTACGCCTGAATCTCATACCAGCGACTGCCTGGGAGAAGACCTCTCAACTTGGAGTGCAGGTCATTGTACTTCATCTTCAGTTCCACCTGAAACCACAAATGGGACAACTTTTAAATGACTATACATTTATTTATTAAGTCACTTCTGTTAATGGAGAACATTTATAAACAACAGGAGGTGACAACACAAGTATATAAGAATACATAGATTAACAAAAAGAAAAATATATTTAATCAAGACTAAATTGAAAAAGACATGAAGAAAGCAACATCAGAGTAAAAGTTAAACATTAGGGCAACCTGATAGTCAAATGCCTTAAGGCAGTGAGTGTCGGGTTCAATTCCTGGTCGGCCCAGGACTTAGCTACACGTCATGTTCCTGCTCTCTCTACCCTTTTCCTGGCTTTCTTGTTCTCTTTACCGTCACTATCCAATAAAGACATGAATGAATGAATGAATGAAAAAAATACATTTAAAAACAAAAAGGAACACAAAACAAAACAATAAGAGGACTTTAAAAATAAGTGTTAACAAGAACCAGACTGAACTAAGAGGCCAGTAAAATGTAGCTACAGTCAATGAATAAAAAGAATTGTAAAATAAAAAGTACATGAATGGAAATAAAAGTGGTCACTCAAAATAACAGTAGAATCAGTAAAAAATACTGTAACAGAATAATAAGAATAAAGAAGATCTGACAAAAATCACAGCTATAAAAAGGCTGACTGACATATTACCCTATAAATCTTCTCTAGAAAACAACAGCCAGCTGTGTGGCAACACCTTTGGAAGCAAAGATTCATGCATGCCTTAATAATGGAGAACAAATTTGATTAAAATGGAATATGAATGGGCACATCAACTGGGTAAACCACCCAAACCCCCCCAAAAATATTACTAAGAGCCTGAAGTGATGAGGTATTACCTGTCTTCACAGACAGATGTATTCTGAAAGGGTAACAGAGGGGCTAAAGAGAGGCCATGACAGTAGAGCGGAGGTAGGAGGGGGCAGACAAGGTGGTCGAGGCGACATGAAGCATCCCTGCACAAAAATGCCAGGAAAGCATCCATCCATTTGCATCTGTCGCTGCTGATTTTAGCGCTAACCTTTCAGAATTGACAAGTGAAAAGTTCAGCTGGCGTCTGACGGGATGCCATGCAGGGCAGGCTGCTGAACGGGGCTCTAACTGCTTTTGACAGGTACCGTGTGTTCGCCCAGAGCCAACAAACACGGGGCCATGACAGGTACAGGCTGTTCCCTCACGCCAATCACGCAATGCCACTGTGGCCTTCCTGGGCTTGTGTATATAAACAAACACGCAGAGTCACAGGAAATCCTAAATGTCACCCTAAACTTGGTCTATGACTAATCACACCTCACCTAAGAAGCATGCAGACAAGCATGTAACACCTGCTACCTTGGAACACCTTAAGTTTTATAGGTTGAAAACTACAAGCCAACGCTTGTCAAGAGATTTAAAACAGTAGCGGAGGCTTTCAGTGGGAGGAAAGTCATATAGCCGTATCACAGGAAGTCTTGAAAACGCTGCTGGCTTCATGGTGAGAGGTTTGCCAATATATGAGACACCAAAGCAGTTAAAGAATCCACTTCTAAACCCAGAGAAAGGCCGGTAGCCTCGAGCCGGTGGTGTCATCTAAATCCAATCACAGTCCATTTCAGTGTTCGAGCCATCACATCCCTGGTCTGTACCATGTCATCGTCCAATCTAACATGACAGGTTGCATATGTGAAAAAGCCAATTCTGGCTGCTAGCAAATCTTACAAATGTGCAAGAAACCACAAGCTAGAAGGGATTAGTTAAAATGTCAAGAGATCGCTCGCTTGCTTTTGCCTTGTCCTCTACAGCAACCTGTTCATCCCTGAAAACATATATTTGACCACTAGGCATGATTCGCATCTGTTTGAGCTACATTTTACGCAGGGTGTGTGTATGCGCGTCAGTGTCAGTGTGCACGCCCCTGGCAGTCCAGGACATCTTGTGCCTGTCACTGAGATTGCTGAGCGCCTCATCTGCCACATGTGGCTGAGCTGACAGCTGAGTGGCTTGTCTCCGACAGTGTCCGTGTGCGTGAGTGTGTGTGCCCACACTCAGGACATCAGACTAGGACATCAGACTGTCACACTCCTTTCCAATCTGCTCATGGATCAGCTCACACCAGAGCTACATACAGCCCTGCTTATTCTTTAATTGTTCCTCTCAAAAGTAAACATCTGTGACTAGTAAAGTCAGTCTGCTAGACTAAACACAAGGTTGAGGCTCGCTAAGTTCATGCTTAAGTTCAAGTTGGTAATGAATGGTAAACCGTATCAAAAGGAGCTGTAGAACTTCAGTCTGTTAATTTAGCCTGAGGCTAAATTTTCTACTGACTTTGGATTTGTCTTGGTCTCATAAGTGTATTGACATTTTTTGGTTAAAATCAGCTTGATCCTAGTCTTGAAGTTTCACAAAGAGCTCAGAATTGTCTGTGTCTCATGGACATGTTTATGTCTAATAGATATTCTGAATAGACCTTCTTGCATTTTTCTCACACAGCTCGCTGGTGTTCTCGGCCTCTTGATCTTTGCTAGTGGTTGCAACCATCTGGGGTTCCTGGGCGCATGTGGGTTTTCATCACCTCATCAACACTCTGTGTTATAATGTTGGAACTCTGGTGATTCGGGTGATTATGATGGGAGTAAAGTTGTCCACACGGCATAATTTGCCACACTGTCTGGTGTTGTCTATGCTTATGCGTTCATCCTTGGTTAAATGGTTGGTTTCCAGCTGTCATCATGTACATTTTGCTGGCCTTTTTGGGATGTGGATAGTTCAAAGATCACAGGCATCTCTTCACAAAGATGTATAGGCACACACACACACACACACATTTAAAAAAGAAAAAAAAAAAAAAAGAGGGGGGCTAATGATGTATTAGAAAGCAAACTAATTGATGGATTCTCAGCCTGTAGATGATCGTACAGATGACAAGACAGCTTGCTGCCTATTTCAGCTGCAGGTGCAAGATCCAGTTAATACTTTTGTGAGCCCCCCCCCCCCAAAAAAAATACAGCCTGTCTAGGCATTAACTAAAGGTCTCATCTGTAGTCTTTCTCGACTACATCCATTTTAAATTTCATTTTGGTCTCTGTCTTAAGTCACTCTTGATTTAGACCTGACTACCGCCTTGACCAGATCTCAAAACTGCTTCCCCCACTCTCTCTATCTAATAAAGGCAAAAAAGGCCAAAAAAAACTAGGTGTCAACAGATATTCTAAATTTGATTATGGAATCACATTTTTGAAACTAAATAAAAAGAGATATTCAAATGTAAAAAGTAATATTTGATTGTGGGGTGTGGTTGGGTAGGGGTGTCTATCCCCTGAGCTGCACAGAATGCAAAGCAGACAGCAGACCCCAAGCTGCTGGGGGGTTGGGGGGTGTAAATGGAGCATTTATCCATCCCCAGTACTGCATACTGTGTGTCAAAGATGGAACAGCTGTGCGTAGGTGAAGCTATCACACTTCAGATGAACTGAAGGATTTGGATTTTTTTTTTTTTTTTCTTAACTCTTCCAGGCTGTTTTTATACATGTTAACAGAGTTAACAGTAACAGCAGACTAATTACATACATTAGGTTAAAATATAAAGCTGCCTGAAGCTTAGGCATTACAGATTAGTGCTAACACATGAATGTAGGCATGTAGATCTTTTAAAGTTTCAACTTCAATGTTTATGTTGAAACAAATGTTTTGTCTCTCGCTTAACTGGTTTGTCCTTTTGTGAATGTAATGTCATGTTTAAATCTTGAACCTGTGTGGATTTTTTTTTTTTTTTTTTTTTTTTTAAAAAAAAAAAAAGATAAAATTTTAAAAAAATAAATTTAAAAAAAAAGATGTGTTACACA
>VUQS01017312.1:3893-17470 GCA_015108495.1 Heterochromis multidens | reverse complement strand
CCATCCCCACAGACCCAGCAGCCAGGGAAGCAGAAGAACATCACATCAAAAAGGCCCTGAGTAAATGTGGTTATTCCAGCTGGACATTTGTCAAAGGTGGGAAGGCACCTAAAGAAGGCTCCAGGCGATCCAGGAGAGAAGGACAACTGTTGCCAACTGTGTCAGGAGTATCGGAACAGCTGAGACGCATTTTCTCGAAACACCACGTCTCTGTGGCTTTCAAACACCAAAAATTGGTCCACCCTAAGGATCGGGTCCCCCAGCACAAACAGAGTAATATAGTGTACGCTGTTAAGTGCCAGGAGGATTGCCGTGACTTATGCATTGGGGAAGCCAAACACTTCTGGCTAAGCGGATGGTCCTGATGACACCCAATTTGTGCTCCAGTGGATGATGGGAGGGGCCTAAGGGTACATCTTTCACCATCTTACAATGCTGTAATTGCAGCCATTCCCCAATCTCTGTGAATGGTACTCATGGCCATTGATCAATGGTCATGACAATTTGCATATTAATGATCATGAAACTGACCTCATGGCCCATTGTTACTCTGTGGTGCTAGTTTCGGTCATTATGCAATGTACTGTTTATAAGGCTGGGGAAACCTGCAGTCAGCTGAGACTGAAGAAGTCACTTAGATGGAGTGACGAAACGTTTCTCCCACTGAAAACGCTACGTCCAGATGAACAGATTCACCTTTTTGGGATCCTTTTACCTGGATTATTGAGCATGCATCAAGAGATGGTAGGAGTTGTAGCAATTTCATCATACTTAGAGACACACATACACACACATACAAACACACACTGGTCAATGGTGTGGAATGACATCTGTGAAGAGTAAATTGCTTGGCTTGTGGTTCACAAGCAGTTTGCAGAATAGAAGCTTGACTGATTAAACTCATCAGTCTGGTTGTGTGTGTGTCTGTGTGTTTGAGTGTGTGTATGACTCTCCATCCAAGTTGCAGTTACCATAATGTCATGACAGACCTTGTGTATAAAATAAAAGGCCAGATTTCTCAAGCTCTGGAAAATCTTTGTCCATTTTTATACATTCATCTTCTTCTTCTTTTGTCCTTTGACTGGCGGTTGGGTGAGGAGGGCGTCCTCAAAGCCAATACACTGCTGTAGGTGCCACGGGATTTGGGACCTCGTTTATGATTTGCTTCCACTTCCTGCGATCAGTGGCTATGGTGTGGGCCTCTTCTATGGTCAGTCGTTGAGTTTTGATATCTTCCTCAATGTGAGTTCTCCATGTTTTCTTTGGCGCAGAGCATTGCAACTTCCATTGGGATGGACTTTCACACCGTAGGAGCTTGAACAGTATCCGATTTCCGTTCATTCATATGTGGCCAAATCATCAAAGTCATCATCATTATATTTGACCTTCAACTGGCAACTGGTTGTCGCATCGTGAGCGTACCACCTTATTTCGTAGACGGTCTAGAAGGGACACCCCGAGGATTTCTTTCTCGAGGTTTCTTCCTGTTAAAAGGGAGTTTTTCCTTCCCACTGTTGCCAAGTGCTTGCTCATAGGGGGTCGTTTGATTGTTGGGGTTTTTCTCTGTATTATTGTAGGGTTTTTACCTTACGATATAAAGCGCCTTGAGGCTACTTTTGTTGTGATTTGGCGCTATATAAATAAAATTGAATTGAATTGAATTGCATTTGCCTGAGGCAACACATTTGGAAGGCCTACAATTTGCTCATGTTGGTCTTGAGTAAGGTCTGTGTCTCAGATCCATACAGAAGAATTGGCAGGATGAGGGTGCAAGAAAAGGCAAATCTTGGTGGCAGTTGAATCGAATTTGTGAACCTGTTCCAACAGGGCTCCATGGAGGTGAACATTGGCTGGGGATCCGTTGGTGGTCATGACCTTGGTCTTCTCCACATTGATCTTCTCACGACTATGATGCTAGCAGGATTTTGATGATCTTTGGCGGCAGGTGTTTGACCTCCAGTGCTTTCCGAAGTGCTGGCCAATGGACGCAGTTGAAGGCCGACTTGAAGACGATGAAGACAATGACCAGCCTCTTTCCACATCCAATCCGTTCCTCTGTTGACTGCCTGAGGGCAAAAATTGATAAGTGCATCCACGGCTTGGTCTAAAGCTGGCTTGCTCCTCTCGGCTGGTTTGCTTCCGATGCTTTTGGATGCGCGATTGAATGATCTTCATGAAGACCTTGCCATCAATGGAGAGAAGGCCATGTTAATTCTTGCACTCGCGGCTGTCGCCTTTCTTGAGGATAGGAATGATGATGGCTTTCTTCCACGTCTGGTATGTGCCATATGTTGATAATAAGGGATTAGATTCGGGGCAATACGGCATCTTCACTAACCTTGATCGCTTCAGCAGCCACTTAATCCACTCCAGCTTTTCCATTTTTGAGGGAGGATTTCCTGGTTGTGCGTTCATTGGTGGGTTTGGGGGATGCCCCTGGGGCAGGTGGTGGTTGTAGATGCCTTCGAAGAACTCTTTCCAGCACTGGAGATGATCTTCTGAGGATTTTATAAAGGTTCCATCCACTTTCTTGATGTTGTCACTGGTAGATTTGCTCTTCATACTAAGCTGACGTATTGTCTGGTATAGCATTCGAAATTGTTTGTTTGCTGCTTCTTCCATGTCAGCCGCAATGCCATTCCAATAGGCGTCTCGTTCTACTTTAATTTGTTTCCTCACTTCCTTGTTGAGCTTTCGGTAGTGTTCGAAATTGGCGTTTGGCCTGTTTCCTCTTATCCATGAGTTCGAGGCACTCATCCGATATCCAGGGTTGGGTTCGCCATCGAGTTGGCGGGCAGAGTGGGATGGCACATTCCAAGATGGCGTTGGATAGGTGATTTTCTTCTTCGTCCACATCACCCATCACTTCAAGGCTAGCGAATTTGTTTGACAAGGCCAGTTGAAATTCTTGCCTGACTGTTGGATCTCTCAAGCTGCCCCAATTTGGCCTTGATGGCGGTTTGGTATGTGGCGTTGCTCGATTTAGTCGCAGCTTGATATTGACGCGAACCAGTTAGTGATTGGATCCACAATCAGGTCCTCTCATGGCGTGGACATCGTTGAGAGAGGAGCGAAACCAAGTATTGATCAGGACATAGTCAAGAGTGGCAGAATTGTGGCCCGATGGGTTCCTCCATGTGACTTAATGCTTGAGCAGATGTTGGAATAAGCTGTTTCCCACTACCAGGTTGTTGGCCATGGCAAAGCTAAGTAGGCGCAATCCATTGTCGTTGATCTCACCATTGCTGAAGGGACCCATTGCCTCTTCCTAGCCAGATTTGTCCATGCCAATATGTGCGTTGAAGTTGCCAGCGGCGATGATAAGCTCAGTGCTTGGAATAGAGTCCAATGCTTGTTGTCTAATGCCCATAGAAGTCGTCCTTGACGTCATCAGAGCTAGCTTTGGTTGGTGCATAAAAGAATAGGATGTGGGTTTTGATGGTGCTGTTGATGGTAAGAATAGCAAGCCGAAGCGAGATTGTTTGGAAGGCAATGACGCTCCTGGCAGCAAGGCTGTCGACCATGAATGCTACGCCAGCTTCTCTCTTGTCCCCACCAGAATAGAATAGTATTATCATTCCATCCACTGTTGGCGGTTCAATTGTCATTGCTCCAGTTCCAGTGATTCGTAATTCAGATACTGCCGAAAATCGAGATCTTGCATGCTGGCAGCTCCCTGGCAATAATTTCCCTTTGTCCAATCTGACAGCTGGTTCACACGTTGATGTTGTTGTCATCATTAGCCAGTAGCATACTTCTCTTCAGCATCCTGGGACCCCAGTGCTAGCGCATCAGCTGCCCCGTATGTGGTAGCATAATCAAGTAAATTTGGTTTGTTGACCATGCGATTTCTTGCTTCGTTTTCCAGTCACCTCAGCAGAGTGACCAACCCTCTTCCTTTTTCATTCGGGACTTGGGACCAGGCAACGGGTCCAGCCACCAGTTTTCTTAACTACCTATCCAATTCAGTGTCACTCTCAGCGGGCACAAGGAGTATAGGAAGGAACCCAGAGTACCTGGAGAAAATCCACAGGGAGAAGGAGAACATAAAAACTCTACACAGAAAGGCCTCAGCCAGCTGGTGGATTCAAACTCCGGACCCTCTTGCTGTGAAGTGACAATGCTAACTGCCTAATTAAGAGAAGCTTGACTTCCTGGTACAATTCACAAATGCACACCTTAAAACAGATAGCATGTAAGCTGGAAAGGAAGTGGAAATCCATTAATTGAGAAGATTTTTCCTGATTAAGAATTTTCCATTATTTTTAGTAGTAGTAGAAATATGTAGCAGCTGGAACATCTCTGCAGATTCTGTAGGGGCCCTGATGGTAAAAATCCATCTGTAATCCATGTAACTCTTTTATTTTATAAATTATATGGAATAAAGAGCAGCCAGGATAAACTTCCAATCAGGCTCCCATAGGGGTAAAAGTTCACTAATGTAGCCTGATGTTTTAAAACTCATCAGTCAAATGTTAAATGTTACTAGCAGCTCTAAAGCCAAGAGTTACCCAGAGTAAAGTGAGATAGTCATTCTGTTGTGTGTTCTTCTGTGATGTCTTAAAGATTTATGGATTTCTAGCAATATGCTGTAGACAGTGCAGAAAACAGTCAAGTACTATGCTACTCATATACTGGGGCAGAACGCTAATTAGCCTACTCTACTTCTGATGGCCTATAAAAAGACAGCACAACCTCTGGAGAGCTTTTTGGACTTGTCTGTCGTCTTTCTTTTCCTCTGCTCTGTAATGTAATCATGTAAATGGATCTGTTTATTTACTAGAGTTATACTTCCAGTGCTGCATTAGGTCTGGGTGATTCATTTCAGTAACAATTTTTGGTTTCCAGCAGTTATTAAAACAAGGTAATCGGGATAAACCAATTACTCTTTGCATTTATTTTCAATATTAAGCTCTCATTTTTCTTTCTTGCAATATACACCTGGTGATTTTTCCTCTTCCAAAAAAGGTCAGTCTCACTCACTTTTTAGTGTAGCTTGAGCCAAGATAACTAAAAGAGAGGTTTCAAGAGGCCTCAACAAAATCTGTCTAGTTGAATAAAGTTTAGGAAAAGAAGAAAAGGTTAGTATATGGAACTTGTGGAAGGAGGTTGTCTGAAGCTGCCTTTTCCTGCCTTACCTGATGAAAGTTTTATGTTACAGAAGAAGAATGAATCGCCGTTGTGTTTGTCAGCAGAAAAAGGCTAGACATGGGAAAACTTCTGAAAAAGTTTAATTTATTGTATGGATGAGAAAGAAGGCTCCCACTGACTGAGTGATTTGATAAATTGCGGTTTAGGGATTTAAATGCTGTTTTGAGACATTTATTCACCACCAAAGGCTTAAATTGAATATTTAAAAAACACGGAATAGTGCTTCAGTGCTTTGAAATGTTTTCAAAACCATTTTTCTAACATGTAGGTATTCAATTTTCACTCAGTATTTGTTAATGGTACCTTCAAAATAAATGGGTATTTTTCTCTGATCATGACTATCAGCTACTCAGTAACAACAGGGTAGCTGATACATCACTCTGTAAGTCCCACTAGCACCCTCTCCAGTCAGCTGTCATTGCAAACAGTGATTATAAGGACTTTGCAACACTGGAGGTGAAAGTGATATCTTTCTTTATTATCTTTGATATTTTAGAGCATGTCCAGCAGTGAGACTAAAGCTATAGAACATACCACAGAACTATCAGATTATTCAGAATTTCTTTCCCATTCATTTCCAGTAATATTGTAGTGAAGGTAAGGTCAAATTTAACTGCATTTGTTACTGAAACTAAAAGGGTGTCATCAACTCTGTTTGGCCACAGTTGGATATTACAAAACAGTACATTTTTAAATGATGGCAATGAAGAGGACATTTAATGGAAGATCATCAGGGTCCATCTATCCATTTTCTTTCACCCGTCCAGTTCAGGAACACGGGGGGGTCTGGAGCCCATGTTATCTGTCATATGGCAAGAGGTGGGATATACCCTGGACTGTTCACACCCACAGACAATTTACAGAAAGGAACACACACACCCTACACAAAGAGGCCCTAGCTGGCCGGTGGAGTCGAATCCAGAACCTTCTTACTGTGAGGCACCACTGTTCCACTGATCAGCAGGGTTGATTGGAAAAATGTTAAAAGTTGCTGAAAGCAAAGTATTGCTTGGCTGTTATAAACCTGTATAATGCATTTAATCAATGCATATTGCATATAATCAGCGATATTGGACAAAGTCAGTGGACTATTAATATTGTAGACTAACCAATTACCCATTATGCAAGATGACAATATATCAGCTGAACCTGCATTAAGTTTCCCATAAATGTGGACCATGTGTGTGTAAGTATTGGATTTCTTTAGCTGAATGTGCTGTGCCAACTGAATGACATTTTAAATAGATTTTTTCTTTTTAGCATTAGTATACAAACTGTATTGGCTGATGTATTGCTATCTGCCTCTCATCCTATAGCCCATGTGTAACCTATAATGGTTGTCATTGTTCTTCACTGTCAAACACCTAATTGTCAGACACAGTAGAACAAAGAGTTGCCTCTGGCAGGAAAATTTTTACTGCTGTTAGTCTAATAGAATGTGTAATATATATTTTTGAAGCTTTTTGACACCAGTTCATTAAAATCACTACTAGGTATGGCTGTAGTTTTACTGAAATGTTTTTCTTAATTTTTCAGTTAAGAGTTTTGGTACCCCTACTTCTTGTACTATAGCCACAATATAAGCCAGTATCAGAAAGTATGTGATACTAAGCTCTAATCACTGCCTTAAAATGTGGAGGACTGGTTACATGCCTGAATCACAAATATGTAGTGATGTATCTGCCATATCAGACCAGCAACTGCTTGAAACACTGTGGAAACATAGTGTCCTACTCTTCACAGTACAACTACAGTACTGCTCTCTGCAGTAGATTTTCAGTGTTTTGGAGGTTTTTTTATTTTGTTCTTTTTGTACTCATACTGTTGCACAGACAGTGTGCCATTTAGGACACAGTTTTATGATAATGGGCCAGATGGCTGTAACTGTTCAGTGAATAGAATGCATTCACACCATACAGTCCCATACTGAAAGAGACTACAGTTGATTAAAAAAGACTGTTGACCTCCAGAATAGAAGTATGAGAGACATAACTACAAAAGTAATTTGCACAAAGAGCTTTTTTTTTTAATTAAAAAATTTCACTTAAACTTCTCCTGTTAGTGTGCTAACACTGATTACATTACTCAACAACAAAGCTGTGTGTGTGTGTGTGTGTGTGTGTGTGTGTCTTGAGTAGTACAGGACAAAGTTGACACTACTCATACATAATCTAAGGGCTCGATGGGCTATGCGTCATATGCCACTAGAGCTGTCCAACCTAAAAGTTATCCCACTCTCTGGAAATAACCCACAAGAAGCCCAGCAGGCACAGGGTAGATTGTAGATTTTATGTGCAATTTTGAATCAGTACAATGATCTGCAGTATGGTGGTGCAGTGTCACAGCAAGAAGGTTCCTGTTTCAAACCTGCTGGCAAATGGGGCCTCTCTATGTGGAGTTTGTATATTATGATGTTCATGATTCTAAATTGGAGGTAGGTGTGAATGTGAGCATGAATTGTTGTCTGTCTCTATGTATTATCCATGTGATAGACTGCTGACCCATCCAAGGTGTACCCCGCCTCTTGCCCTATGACAGCTAGGATAGCCTACCATGAATTGTATAAGCAGCGAAGAAAATGGTTGAATAATGATTTCTTTCTGTTATTGATGCTGCTTGTGGTAAATAAAAAGAATGGACAACCTGTTTGGCTGAATGTATTTTCACTGATTGTCATACTAATTAGAACTGAAATGAGTGCACAGATGTGTGGTGGATGAGAAACACTTCTCAGTTATCAGGTTAAAAACTTATTATATATACAAAATGTCACCTCTACCAGAAGATCAGTGTACTTTTCTACCATGGATTGATGTGTATTTGGGTTTGAAATGATCAGCTTGTGGAGATATTCATAGTTCTTATTCGAAAGCATAAATATCTAAACATCTGACATGCAAAGTGTTCACCCAGCACAAGTTTTTTTTTTGTTTGTTTTTTTTTTAACCTGTCCTGTCCGGCAGTTTTAGCAAGCAGAACCATGGTCTGAATGCTCTGTTGTGCCAAACACATTTGCTTTGCCAAGAGGAGTGATATACGAATACGAATACGAATACGAATAACTTTATTGATCCCAGAGGGAAATTCATTTGTCTGACAGCTCATCTGCTATTTATATGAGAATTGTAAAGCCTGATGGCTGTGGGTGCGAATGATTTTCTGTATCTCTCCGTTTTACAATGAAGAGAGAGGAGTCTTCCAGTACTGATGTTTTTTTGTTCCATAAAGATGTTATAAAGTGGGTGATCAGAGTTGTTTAGGATGGCTTCTAACATCTTTAGTGTGCATCTTTCCACCACCTCCCCCAGCGTGTCCAGTCTGGCTCCAATCACAGAGCCAGCTTTCCTCACTAGTTTGTCCAGTCTCCTTGCATCCTTGTTTCTGATGTTGCCTCCCCAGCAGACTGCAGCATAGAACAGCACACTTGCCACCACAGACTGATAGAACATCTGCAGCATTTTACTGCAGATGTCAAGAGATCTTAGTTTCCTTAACAAAAAGAGGATATAGGATATAGACTCTCGATAGGCTCCTCTTGTTATTCTTTTTATTTTATTTAATTATTTTATTGTTTACATGGTTATTTGATTATTATGCCGAAGTTGACAAGGGGTCAGGGGCCAGGTTGGCAAAAGAGAGGAGAAGAAACAATAACATAATGACAAGAAGGAGGAGGAATAGCAAAAGAAAAGAAACAGAAAGAGAGAGAGAAAAAAGTAAAGGGGGGGTGGAAAAAAAGACAAAAGTAGAGGACAGAGCAAACATAAGATGCACTGGATCTGCAACTGCTGCACCTGTAACAAAACACACTCAAGGAACAAACAGCAACTGAAAGACAAAGAAAAAAAAACAGAACAGAAATAGGTACACAAACAAACATACAATTTTGCTGTGGTATGTGTTTGTGTGTGTGTGTGTGTGTGTGTGTGTGTTTGAGAGAGAGAGAGGAAGAGAGAGACAGTGTCTGTGTGTGAGCGTTTGTCATGAAACGTACTTGATAATGAGGGTGGCAGCCCCCTAACTGACTAGGAGACCCGGGCCGTCCGCAACCCCCTAAGAGTACTGAAGACCTTAGGTCACACATCTCGATGACAACCTCACGTCCACCCCAGCAGGGAAGAGGGAGGCCTCAGACGGAGCTCCCACAGCCAAAGGGCAAGAGCTCCAGAGAACCAGAGGCAGCGGGCAGCCAACCCCAGCGGAGGCCGCCCACCCCAGCATAAGCCGAGGACAGGACCACAGAGCTCCAGGCGCCCGAGAACTGCCCAGCACCCGGCAGAGCCCCAACTGCGTGCCAAAGAGGCCCAAGCCACCCTAGACCACAACCCCCAAGTAACAATACAAGTAATTTGTATTGTTCCCTTATTATAGGCATCCTAAATGAGGAACACTCTTTTACATGGTAAATGGACTGATTCTTAAATAGCACTTTCCTACTCTCCCGGAGCATTTAAAGCGTTTTATACAACATGCCTCATTCACCCATTGCTTAAGTGCTTTCTATCTAACAGGTTAGCGTCTTGCCCAAGGATATTTGGCATGCAGACTGGAGCAGCCTTCTGATTAGCAGATGACCTGCTCTACCTCGTGAGCTACAGCCACCCAAACATGCACACACATATTCTCCAATCTCCTTAGTTAGTGTTTATTAGACATTGCACCAAAGCAAAGAGCTGATCGGGGCTGATGAAGTCAGCTTTTATTTATTATTTAGTTTTAACCTACCCTGGAAAGAAGACCTTTGGTACCAAAGTAAAAGAGCAACTTATTTGTTTTAGTTAAGAACCGACTTACAGACACTGTTTGTAATAGGGGCCTGACTGTGACAGACAAGAAAGATATGACAGATCCCCTCTTTCATGCAACATAGAGACTTGTAAACAAAAATGTAAGTCATTCAAAAAAAAAATTGGAATTATTTATTTCAAGAACGATTTGGCTAAAGCACGACCCTGAAGTCGAATCTCCTAGTTGGATCCAATCTCAGAGGCTGAGCGGGCTAGACAGTGGTGAAGTACAGTAGTTAGCACTGTCGCCTCACAGCAGGAAGGTTATGGGTTTCAGACATCTTGGGACCTTTCTGTGTGGAGTTTTCATGTTTTCCTTGTGCTTGTGTGGCTTTTCTATAGCGCTCTGATTTCCTCCCATAGTTCATGATTTCTGTTACGATTTCTTCTAAATAGTTAAATGTTGCTTGTAATGTAAAGAGCTTTGAATGGTCAGTAAGACTAGAAAAGTAAAATCTAAAAGCGTAAAAGTCACCACACACCACTGACGTATGGCTGAAAATTGGTGTGACCTTTGCTCTTAGCTTTGAAGAAACTTTAAAAAAGTCTTTTAATAGATGTGTTTGAAAATTTCTGAAAGGGTCCATTCATAAAAGAGATTGTTGTACTTGTGCTGACTTTGTTCTTTGCATCTCAGTAGACCTTCAGTTTTTTAAGGTGTAACCCATATTCATTTAAGAATACAGGCTGTTAATTGCAGTACTTTAAACTTCTTCCAGGTGCCTTACAACACTTTATTACTTTATTATTACAGGTTTATTACTTTCAGTCTAATCAAAGTAACCAGAAGTAAGGCTGGCCAAAAGGTCATTCAAGGCTGGTAGACTGACTCCTGGTCCAGACCTCTGGGTGGAAGAAATCAAATCTGCAGCCACATGTAACTCCTGATCTAGTTTTGAATTTAAATCATTTATTGGTGCAATAAAATTCAAGCATTTTTCATCGTTAGTAAAAGTTGCGTATACGAGTGGCCCCATAATACCTACATTAAAGTACACCATTTGCAGCCTGTCCTGTACCTGTTCACCTGTAAAGATGTAGAAAAAGAAAAAAACATGTATTTTATTTTTTTTAACATTAATTCTTGATCAGTGATATCAAAAAACGTATTTCCATAATTTTCCTCTTCTCTATTTCCACAAGCCAGTCGTTATGTCATTAATCTGAGCCAGTGGATGCCAACATTTTTTCCCTGTACACATGTTGAAAATGCTTTCATTATTTTAATCAGAATTGGTCATTTTAGGTCAGCTACTGTATTCAGAAAATTGTTTATCATCTTCTTCTTCAAACCATGTCAGCCTTGCCTCTCTAACTTTTTCTCCAAAGTGCTCGGCCTGAGCTGTCCCTCTGATGTACTCATTTCTAATCCTGTCCACAAGCCAATATACTCCTAGTGCTGGTCCCAAGCCCGAATAAATTGGGGAGGGATGCATCAGGAAGGGGACCTGGCATAAAATCTTTGCCACGTCAAACATTCGGATCAAGAAAATTGTTTATCTCTATCATTTATTAAGAATTTATATTTATTCATTAATGGAAATGCATTCTTTAGAGGTGGGGGATCGCCTGTAGACAAATAGAACATTTTTGCACTACAAACTAATTTACTACTTCAGTTAATAAGGATTAATAAGGGTTAACTGATCATCACTTCCACTGAAATACATTCAGGTTAGTCATTAGCTCTGGGTGACAAAGAAATGCCAATCTGACATTAAGACAGTAAAGCTAAGGTACATTGCCTCATGCCTGTGCATGAGCATACTAGAGCACTGACATGCTTTCTCAGCCTGGGAGTAGGGACACTGGGAGGGCTTATTTGCATGATAAGAGCTCCTCAGGCCAATAGGCTGAGTGGACAGAGGAAATATCATGATTCAGCAGGAAGTGACGTGTCAGGTTACACACGCCGCCCTCTTTTCCACAGCAAAGACAGAGAGATCAAGGGAGAAAGAGGGGACGAGGAGGGTACAAGTAAATGAGCCAGGCGACAGTCTCATTCTTGCTGTGTGAGATCACAGAGTGGCATTATATGTAGAGATCTGCTTAACTGTTGAAAACAAGACTGAACAAGACAAAAGAAGAGATACGAAGAGGAAAGAAAGAGGGAGGGTGGGGAGAAGGACATAGGAAGGAAGAACGGTGAAGGAGTGGACTTGGAGGAGTTTGGAGATCTTTTGGTTTTTGTTGCAAAGAGTCTCACAAGGGCTGAGCTAAAGCCCTGCCTCGGAGTTAGCACAGCTGCCTTACTTGGGACAAAATGAACTATCTGGTGAGTGTGTATGATAGTTTGTTTTCATGCAAAATCACAGCTCATACAGCATGCTGCCTCTTTACAATATTTTAAATTTTTTTTGTTTTGGTGTTTGTCTTACTCCTTCATCTTCCGTGGTTTAGTGTGTTTTAGCAAAGCATACAATACCCCAGCTGTGAGTACACTGTGAAGAAGGGAGCGATAGACTGGATTTAACATTTCTTCTGTAGAGCCCTACCTTTTGTTGGCTCTCAGCAGGGTGTGTGTGTGTGTGTGTGTGTGTGTACACAGCAACATTTCAAGCATGCCATTGCATAAAAAAACTTGTAAGTAATGTGCTTTAAGAAAAAATATCCAAAGTAAATTAAATGTGTCAATTCCAAGTTGGATTTCTTAATATGTATTTCAAAATACAGCAAAATATAAGTCACTTGATGCTTATAGTCCTCTTGAGAGCAGCTTTTTGTACTGACTTAAAGATACAGAGCTTATGTGTCTTTTAATCTTTCTTCCTTGAATGCATAATTGGACAGAATCAGAGTACACAGGGCCGCCATATTCACCACATTTAGATGTTTGGTTTTTCTTTCCTTTCCACTTTATACCGACAACACAGGCTTATGTTCAAACAGAGAAGGAGAATTGGGGGTTTATGACTGAAAAGAAAGAGGAAAAAGTAAAAAGGGTCAGTGAGAGATGTGGTCTGTTGTTCTGCTTACTCAGAGGAAAGTGGAGAAAAATTAAGGTTTTATGGCCAACAGACAGTCAGAGGCAATCACTTGGTTGAGTTAAATTAGCAGAAATAGAGGCAGAACAGGATGCCATGTGCTGATACAGAACATGACAAAGATTTAGCTTAAGCAATAGGGACTTGATGACTGGAGAAACAGAATTATGGTTTGATAGGGAGGTGGGGAAAATTTGTTTGATAGAAAGAAAAAGACTGGTCCTTCATTGCTATTGTTTGAGAGGCTTCTGTCTGGCTCAAAACTTACGGTGTGTATGTTTGTGTCTGTGTGCGTGTGTGTGTGTTTGAAGTAACTACACAGTAAGGAATGTTGCACACAGTTAAATACTGTTGAGCAGATTGCTGTGTTTATAACAAGTAATTACCAGCCAGTAATTAGTGTGTAATCAATATAAAATGAAGTTCCAGTGTTGTGGGACTTAGATGCAAGTCTCTCAGACCTTTCCGACTGACTGCACAAGCCTGCCTTGTGTTTTTTTACACATAATGTCATTTTTGACTTTAGTGAAAAATAAGGTCTTTTGGAGACAAACCTTTCTCTGTTTTATAGATGGATTGAATATCTTTTTAATTAGCAAATGCAACTTTATTATTATATTTTACTTTTTTTTTTTTTTTTTTTATGAAATAGATT
>VUQS01017297.1:2062-12072 GCA_015108495.1 Heterochromis multidens | reverse complement strand
CAAGCGCAAAAAAAAAAAAAAAAAAAGTACACAGCTGTGATTTACTGTGCAGGGGCCTCTGGAAGAGATTTAAAATGAAAATGTCCATGTAAGAGTTTCATACCTTTCTCCATTTTTCTGTCCCCGCCAGTTCTTTTACGTTCCGGTTCATGTGTGTGCTGCAGCAGTCTTATGCTCTCATTGGTTGAGACGCGTGATGACGCCCATCCCACGCCTGTACATCCCACCCCTCCTGTGACCCATGTTTTTGTGTATTCAGAGCCAGTGAGCAACGGACTTTCAATAATAATAATAAAACTGCGTTAACGCGTGATAAAATAATTGTCGGCCTTAATTAATTAATGTGTTAACACGATAATAACGCGTTACCGTGCCCAGCCCTTTTATACTAGTGCTAGTATTTCAGCAGTGATTGCAGGAGTGTGGTCACAATAATCAGACCTTTTTTGTTGACTATGCTTTGCATAGCATCCTTTTGTTGGTTTCTAATAATGCCTGAAATCTGGACAAGAAAATAAAAGGAGGAGGAGGGGAGGCGACATGTAGTGTGTGTGTGTGGAGGGGGTGTGTGATTTTGTTTTGGGGAGAAAGGCGGAGGAGGATGGGGAGCTGACTATGAATCGCTTTAATTGCTTTTCTTGGCTGAGTGGGAGTAACTGATTGACTTATGAGGTATGAAAAGGACAGACTTGCTGCCACAAGAGTTTGTGTTCATGCATGTGTGCACATGTGTGTAACTGTAAGATTCCAGTGCTTTTGTAATATGTGTAGATCAGGTTTTGTCTGCTTGCATTTAGAACATATGCATGTAGGGCTACCTGCATGCACCTCAGTGTGTGTGTGTGTTTGTGTGAGTGTAGGAAGTCTGTCAGCTGTGTGTGTGTGTTTGTCAGGAGCATCTGCTAAGGCACGGGCCAGATGGAGTGTGTATGAGGATTTGGTGTGGAGGCACGGGCTCAATTCTTCCTCCTCCTCCTTCTATTCTGCCTTCTGCTCTGCTGCTCCAATAAAGGGTAGGCCCAGCCAGGGGCCCGACAGATGTGTCAGTTTAACACCGGAGGATCCTGGAGGAGACAAAAGGAGGCAGGAGACAGCAAAGTGACCATGCAACTGGCCTGACTGACCTCTGAATTCAGCTATAGATAAACACGCTTCATATGTAGACAGCGATTTGCAACACTGACTTGAATTTACATAACAGAAACACCCTGCTAATTCACTTGTTGCTCCTGCTGTTGCTGCTGCACATATCCCAGGGGAATGACGCTCTGTATTAGAGGTTCAAACCTATCAATAAAGATGTATTAAAGATACATGAGGTTTAATGTGAATATAACCAAATTACCTATTGTGAAATGTATTAATATCTAATATAACTGCCATTTTGGTTAAGTCATTAAAAAAAAGCATGATGAATTGACAAGCACACTCTGACATGCATAACGTCATTCTAAATTTTTGTGCAGATCAGTTTTTTCAAACTGTGAAAGAAATCTGAGAAAGAAATTGATATGAGCTAATTACTGAAGAGATTTAGAGGTTCAAAACAAGGGTCATAACAAAGAGGTCTATAGCGGCATGTAAACTAGATTTATTCTACATGCAACAGCCTTAAAAGTGCATTAATCTTAATGATGTCAGGTGAAGCTGAGATGTAACAGTACACAAGACAGGTCAGCTCATATTTAGTTAGCATCTGTCCTGGAATTTGCTAGATTACAGGACTGACATAGCAGCTACTATACAGAAAAAACAGAAAGCTTAAAAAAATTAAATAACATATAAAACAGTATGTTACTGTTAAGGGAATATAGTGTACATATAGTGTCCATAGCGTACTACATGAAAGTCTACCAAAGAAAATATCCAAACTGAGACAGATTTGTGCTTCCAGTAAGCTACAGAGTATTAGGTGTTTTTGTAGAACATGAAAGGTAACACCATGCGCCCTCATACAAAGCATAATCTGAGTTATAGAGTTTCAAACAATCTCAAATGCAAACCAAGGGGTTTTACTTCTAGGCACTGGAATGGTGTGGCATAGAGGGAACCAGTATACCTGCAAAAGTTAATAGTAATTAACTTCCTTAAATGAAACAAACATGTTAGCTGTAATACAGACAGCCTGTTCATAGACTGAGCTAGACCTGCTTCACTTTGTGCATGAATTAAGGATCCAGGATATCTGAAAAAGGACTAATTTGATATTTTCTTGAACATCAAGAGGATGTCTCCCAATTTTGTTTGTAAAGATATGAAGTAGATGGTCCAATTTTCCCTGATCCTCACAACTCATTGCATTTTTCAGTAGTTTCTGCTTAATTTAATATGATTAACCTTTTAAAAAGATATACAGTGCATCCAGAAAGTATTCACAGCACTTTACTTGTTCTACATTTTGTCATGTTACAGCCTTATTCCAAAATGGATTAAATTCATTTTCAACTCAAAATTCTAAACATAATACCCCATAATGACAAAGTCAAGATAACAAAGTTGTCCCGAAGCCTCTCCTTTGTTGTCTTGGCTGTGTGCTTAGGGTCATTGTTCTGTTGGAAGATGAACCTCCACCCCAGTCCGAGGTCCAGAGAGCTGTTGAGCAGGTTATCATCAAGGATGTCTCTGTACTTTGCTACATTCATCTTTCTCTCAACCCTGACTAGTCTCCTAGTTCCTGCTGCCGAATAACATCCCCACAACATGATGCTGCCACCACCATGCTTTACTATAGGGATGGTATTGACCAGGTGATGAGTGGTGCCTGGTTTCCTCCAGACATGACGCTTGGCATTCAGGCCAAAGAGTTCAGTCTTTGTTTCATCAGACCAGAGAATTTTGTTTCTCTTGGTCTGAGAGTCCTTCAGGTGCCTTTTGGCAAACTCCAGGTGGGCTGTCATGTGCCTTTTACTGAGGAGTGGCTTTCATCTGGCCACTCTACCATACAGGCCTAATTGGTGGAGTGCTGCAGAAATGGTTGTTCTTCTGGAAGGTTCTCCTCTCTCCACAGAGGAACGCTGGAGCTCTGCCAGAGTAACCATCGGGTTCTTGGTCACCTCCCTGACTAAGGCCCTTCTACCCTGATCGAGCAGATTGCCCGAGCAGTCAGCTCTAGGAAGAGTCCTGATGGATTTAAACTTCTTTCATTTATGGATGATGCTCCATTGGGACCTTCAATGCTGCTGAAATTTTTCTGTTCCCTTCCCCAGATCTGTGCCTCGATACAATCCTGTCTCAGAGGTCTACAGACAGTTCTTTGGACTTCATGGCTTGGTTTGTGCTCTGATATGCACTGTCAACTATGGGAGGTGTGCCTTTCCAAATCATGTCCAATCAACTTAACATGACAAAATGTGGAACAAGTGAAGCTCTGTGAATACTTTCTGGATGCTCTGTATCTAACATGAACCATCCAGTGTCACCTAACAGAAATGTTTTAATTAATCACTATAAACACTTGAGACTACCAGCAGTGGGTGGTTTAGCAAGCTAAATATGTTTTTATTTTTATTCATTTATTTATTTTACTTTTTAAGAGTAGGCTAGCCTACCAGCTATTACTGCCCTCTATAGTGTTATGACCTACTGTATCACCATGTGCTTTGGGAACTCCACAACTTCTGATCAACTCCACAGAACAACAGGGAGAATTACATCCAGTGCTGTGCTTGTAGAGCTGCCAGCACCCTTATGGACCCCGACCATTCCTCCACCATCCTTCTATCATCAGTGAAGAGATGCAGCAGTATCTTTACAAGGGCCACCAGTTTTTTAAAAGCTTCATATTTCAGGCTGTGAGGATAAAAAAACACTCTACACTCCCCTTCTCCCAAACCCCTTTTACTGAACCACACACTTCCATCCTCTAGTGGAATCTAGAGGATGGAAGTGTGTTCATTCACACTTGGGGAATAAACAAGAGGACATAGTACTGTCAGTGACAATATTCATTAGGTACCACTGTCCACATCTAATTATTTTAATTCTTTTCTGTGCTGTGAATCATGTGGCTGACAAAACAAAAACAAACAAACTTCAGTTCCACTAAAAGCCCCTTTAGGCTCCAAAAGTGAGTTACTACCTCCAGAATCTCCTGTCAAAATGCATAAATTTAGCAATAACAATAAACTATTTAGCCTGGTGCAAATAATGGATTTGGTCTCTATAACTAATTTCCGTTGTCATGACAACTGTACGGGGGATGATATTTATTCTTTTTTTGTTATAACTCATCCACTTGAACTTCAAGTATTCAATTGTACAGCTGGTAAAATAAGTATTGAACACGTCATCAATTTTCTAAGTAAATATATTTCTACAAGTGCTATTGACATGAAATTCTCACCAGATGTCCGTAACAACCCATCCAATCCACACATGCAAAGAAATCAAACCATAGATGTCCATAAGTTATGTGTAATAAAATGGAATGACACAGGGAAAAAGTATTGAACACGCTTACTGAAATGTTTAATACTTTAATACTTCGTACAAAAGCCTTTGTTGGTGATGACGGCTTCAAGACGCCTCCTGTATGGAAAAACTAGTCGCATGCATTGCTCAGGTGTGATTTTGGCCCATTCTTCCACACAAACAGTCTTCAAATCCTGAAGGTTCCTTCTATGAACTCTGAGCTTTAGTTCTTTCCATAGATCTTCTACTGGAATTCAGGTCAGGTGATTGGCTGGGTCATTCTAGCAGCTTTATTTTCTTTCTCTGAAACCAACGGTTTCCTCGGCTGTGTGTTTGGGATCATTGTCTGGTTGAAGCGTCCACCCTTGTTTCATCTTCATCATCCTGGTAGATGGCAGCAGATTTTTATCAAGAATGTCTCTGTACATTTTTCCATTCATCCTTCCTTCAATTATATGAAGCGTGCCGGTGCTGTATGCTGAAAAACAGCCCCACACCATGATGTTCCCACCTCCAAACTTCACTGTTGGTGATTTTGGGGTGATGTGCAGTTCCTTTTGACCTCCAAACATGGTGTGTATTATGGCATCCAAAGAGTTCAATTTTGGTCTCATCTGACCAGACAATATTCTCCCAGTATTTCTTAGGCTTGTATAAATGTTGGTCAGCAAACTTTAAATGCGCTTAAACATGTTTTTTCTTCAGCAATGGAGTCTTGTGTGGTGAGTGTGCACACAGGCCATGGCAGTTGAGTGCATTACTTATTGTTTTCTTTGGAACTATTGTACCTGCTGATTCCAGGTCTTTCTGAAGCTCTCCACAAGTGGTCCTTAGCTCTTGGACAACTTTTCTTATAATTCTTTTCACTTCTGTGTCTGAAATCTTGCAGGGACCAGCTGGTCGTGGCTGGTTTATGGTGAAATTATGTTCTTTCCACTTCCAGATTATAGCCCCAACAGTGCTCACTGGAACCTTTGGTGGTTTAGAAATTCTTCTGTAACCAATGCCATCAGTATGTTTTGCAACAATATATTGCAAAGGTCTTGAGAGCTCATTGGTTTTACCCATCATTGGTAATGAGACACCTTTTTATAGGCCATCAGTTGGGACTGAACCAGCTGATATTAATTTGCACTAAGTGGTAGGATTGCTTTCTAATTACTGATAGATTTCAGCTGGTGTCATGACTTTCCATGTGTGTTTGCACATCCCTTTCTTCATGTGTTCAATACTTTTTCCCTGTGTCATTCCATTTTATTACACATAACTTAATTTATGGATATCTATGGTTTTATTTCTTTGCATGTGTGGATTGGATGGGTTGTTACAGACATCTGGTGAGAATTTCATGTTAATAGCACCTTTAGAAATATATTTCCTTAGAAAATTGGTGACATGTTCAATACTTATTTTACCAGCTGAATATACCAAAACCATTAATAGTATAAAACAAACATGTAGCTTCTGGGTGGGAAAAAATGAAGCTAAAGTGTCTAAAAATCTGCATCCTACACTCCCCAATACATGCAGATACTTCCAGTCGTATAGAAGTCTATGAGAAAACAGCTTCCTGACTTGACCTCTGAGTTTATGGGCTCATTCACTCATTTTGGGTCATATTGAATAAAAAATTGAGTACATTTTGTAAATCTTGGTCATACCATGTTTCAAAATGGAGGACTGTCTGTGGTATGAAACCGCACACCTTGTCATCACAAGCCAATAATCAGTTTCACAGTCCCAGCTCGTCACATCCGATTGTTTTGCACCCAAAATGGCGATGGTGTAAACGCTCATCTCGAGGCTTCAGAAACCTTTAGGTGACGTCACAGTCGTCCATCTTTTATGCTGCTTTTTCCCTGCAAAGCTTCTCCTCGGAGTCACTGTACTGGACCTTTCTTCTGTTTTGCTGTTGGGGACTTTGGTTCCTTTTTAGTGTGATTATCTGACATATAACAAGGCCTGTTATGAGGTACACCCCATTTAAAAATTATTTTCCAGTTTTCAAGAGTGAAAATTATTCTGAGGCTTCAAAATGTGGAATCCATCAAACAATGGACGTTACAGTGGCGATGTTGATTTTTTATATACAGTCTTTGCCACTAATGTATTTGCTTTAACTGGTTTCTATAGTAGTTCACTCACTTCTAAATTAAGCTTATGGTTTACATTTAATTACTAGTGTTGGTACTTTGTCTTATGAATATATATTTATTTTTTAAGAAAACAGCAAATACTGCGTAAAAAACATTCAGAAGGAGATTATAGTGTTTATTTGACTGTGACCTGACATGTTCTCCTCCTGTGTAGTATTCGCCCCGTCCAAAGAGTGCACAGGCTCAATAAAGCTCTGTCTTCCTCAGGTGTGTGTATGAAGACGATGTGTGGGGTATTTCTACCACACGGGATCCACAAAAAGTGACTTCAAACATGGCCTGTTTATTCAGCGCAGGGCAAAAACATTTACCCGCTGAAAAATTGACATTTGTGAAGCAGAAATTAGGAGGAATTTGACCCCTGGTATAAAGGTGTCTTTCTGCAGCTCTCAGCCTCAAATAGTAGAAGGGAGGGAGAGCCAGGAGGAGACTGGGGACAGAGGAGAGCAGGAATGAGACAAGATGCAGGGAGTCAATATTAGAGCGGGGGTAGACAGAAAGCAAGACAAGAGAGACAAAACTGTGATGAGGAAGAAAATGTGAGACAAACTTTGATGATCCTAATGGGCCTTGAAAAATGTTGAGGAACCAGGCAAAAACATAGTTCCAAAGCACTCAAAAGACCACAAAGCTAAAGGTCAGCTGTAATTAAATACTTTTATTTTAATTCTGTAAAAGTGATGTTTTTAAAGTTCCTAAATGCTGTGTTTAGTGTCAAAATACAACTTTAAGGGAAAACATAGCAATGTTAACCTGGTAGAAATCTTATTTTGGAGTCTAAAATAAACATCATTTGGCAAATATATTCCTGAATCAAAATGGGAAACTGACTGTCTACCACTCCAAGATGAGAGGTTATAGGGTCTTCTCTAAATAGAGGCTGCTGACTTGGCTGTAATGAGCTTCGTGGTCCAGAACAGAGACCTTATTGTGCCTGCTCCCTCTGCTGGCAGCAGGTGGTACTTCAGGAGCAGCTGATAGAGTGGCACACTTGGCTCAGGCATCTGTAACATGCAAAGTGATGCTCAGCCTCCTTCTAATTTGTCTTAGTTTACTTATCCAAGTCAGGATAACCATGACCAGCTAGTGATTTGAAGCTTATTTACAACTTCTCTGCACTGAAGTAATGGAAGGTGTTAATCGTAAACTCAGAAGATTTGACCCATATATTTCAGCTTTTAAAAAGCTCCCACATAATCTATAATCTTTGGCACAAATCAGATTGAAAGAGACAAAAGCAGCTACAGTATTATTATGTTTTTCTTCCTCGTTGATGTGCGGTTTCCCATGTTACAGATCCCTTAGAGGGAGAGCAGTTACAGGTATGAAAAGTGCCAACAAAACACACAGTTCTAAGCATGAGCTTACAGAGAGCAGGCGTTTTGTGCGACTCCATGCAAACTTCTATTAAATACCAACATATTCTGGGTTTAAAGATACTGTCAAACTGACCTGACAGCCTTTAAATATGACCTAAAACAAATCTGGGTGTATAGAGCCTGAAAATGGAGTAAGCTCAGATTTATAAGAACTTTGCATCACTATACGATTTGAATAGTGAGCTGAAGCTTCTGTAAGTCAGAAGGAAAAGGAGATACTCTTGATGCACTGTCAGATGAGGGAGGAGACAGAGAGAGAGGAGGGACGAGAGTGAAAGAGCATTCCCTAGCTACATGGCTAAGAGACACAAACTCATACCCACATTTTTAACATTTAAATATGTGGCAGAGGGAACAGAACCACCAGTGTAGGGTGAAACATATCTAGAAAGCATACTCTGATCTTAGATCTGCTGCCTCCTTATTGGCCGAGGTGTGTAAAGTAGGCAGGGAAAGAAATGCAAAGCAATATGACCAACAAGGGAGGGGATAGGTGGAGATTATGGTTGCTGAAAATTGGACAGGACAAACGGTCAGTGCTCCCTCTAGAGGTGGAAAGATGGGAGTGCGGTGCCAGTGGTCACCCGGGGCCCTGGGGTCCTGCTGGACTGAGGGAGATATATCATTTCTCAAGGCAGTAGAAGCAGAGGTGGCACGTCCCATTACATCTGCAGTCAATGGGTGTTTTATGTGGAGCTTAAAGAAACTGAGTGCACTCAGGTAATTTTTATGATCTTGTACCATCTGAAATTGTTTGGAAAGCCTTTTTTTTTTTTTTTAATAATAAATGAGAAACACGTCACATACAGTATTAAAACCTTTACTCAGACATGATACAACAAACAGAAATGAGATTCAGAATTAATGACTGGAAAAAAAAAAATTATTCATTTTTTTTTTTTTCTTCTTTCAATCCCCAAAGCACACAATAGTCAATCAGCTCCACATGTACGATGGAGTAAGATACAAACAGGACAAAGAACAGACACAAGAGAAAGAGAAAAATTAATAACAAGAGTGACTCGTATTTGTTTAATACTTTGTAATAAACAAAAGATGAATAGCATAGTTGGAAAAGACGGATACAAGAAACGAGACAAAGAAACTGTGTGTGAAGAGTTTTTAAAGTGAAGAATAAACAATTAAGGAAGATTCTAGATCAACTGGAAAATAGGTTTTTCTTCTTAATCACCTGATCTGAGTTCAGGTGTCCCTGCCCTTCTTTTCCTCCCTCCTCAGCTCTCTGACCTACTCTTCACAGTTCCTCCAACCTCAAACACAGCCACCTTGTCCTTCAGCAGAGAAATCCTATTCAGCTGATCCATCCTATCAAGTTAAGGTAACCAGATCGTGCTCAGAGGCGTCCCCTGCTAACCACACCTATGCATTTTAGTGGGCTATGCACTGTTTTCTCTACAGTTAGAACCATATTTTCTCCCTCATAATCTAAAACAGATTCTGAAAGGCTTTTTTAGCTAGACAGGTAACACCCAGTGGCAAAAATACCAAACCAAACCAAACCCAGCTTAAGAAGAGCAGGTCCAGGACTAGGCTAGCCCAGCCCTCTTAAATCGTTCCTTATCTTAATTTCACTCATCGATGCATTTTCCCGTGTCTTAGAAACCAGAGCAGATCTTTTCCGGCTTTGGGACCCTATGAAAAGCACCAATGCACAGCTTGAGCACCCAGAGGGGTCCACACACTGATCCACTTCTCTCTCCTCTGACGAGTCCTCCCCTCTCCACACGTGCTGTCACTCCATTCCTATTAGGGCCCCTATTTAGTATGCATACACAGGCCAAGGTGAGTGCACACTCTTTCAGTGTGCTGCACAATAATCACAACATATGACATGACAGACAAGCACTGGGGACTGAGTGGCCCTGCATTTAAAACGGCCGCAAACAGCTTGGCAGTGATAAATAAACCAGTGAACGAGGTGATGGTGGTTTTGAGCCTCACTGATCAAACGAGATGGGCCTTGGCACCGGGAGGTGGTAAAAACGCTGCCCTGATGTCCAAACTATTCACAATGATCAATTCTTCAGTCACAGCCCACAAAAAA
>VUQS01017295.1:0-30840 GCA_015108495.1 Heterochromis multidens | reverse complement strand
GAGACACAGACTAACACACGAGGACTTGACACTGGGAAGGTAAACAAACACTAACACACAGAGACTGAGAGACGAGAGGGCACGAGAGGGAGACACTGGGAGGGAGGGGACGAGAGGGGGAGAGGGGACGAAAGGGAGACACAGAGGGAGACACTGGGAGATGGAGAGAGGGAGCACGAGGGGACAAGAGGGAGACGGAGAGAGGGAGAGGGCGAGAGAGGGATACAGAGAGAGGGAGAGGGCGAGAGAGGGATACACTAGGGAACTGGGACTAAACACTGGAGAGACACAAGGAGATAAATGCAAACATAAACCTAACAAAATCCTGAAACCTAAAGACAGATAAACAAAACTAGAAAGTCCATGCACTTAGAACACTGGGTCCACTGGACCCAGAACCATGACAAAATGTTAATGTCTGGGAATTTTACTCTGAGATAGAGAATAATGTAAGAAAGAGAGGACATGAGAGGAAGATGAGAAATTATTTTCTGAGGTAAAGACTTATCAGAAATTGTCATTAGATAAATTATAAATTTAAAGCTTATATCTAATATTCAAATTAATTTTGGGTTCATTCATGAATTTAAGCTTATCATGTTTTTTAGTAACACTTGCCAAATTCCAGCAATAATGGCAAATATAACATGGCTTATATATTGCAGAATGTGGCTCACCCCCTGCTGCCCTGCTACACCTGAACTTGGGGTTCTCCCACCTGCCAAATCCCACTTCAACCCCTGCTTAGCACTAAGTAGCACATAACTAAACAGATGTTCTCCACCTTCTTGTCTAAATGAATTCATTTCTGATACAAAAAAAAGAGATAAAAAACAATGGAGATGGGCATTAGGCTGAAGTCAGGGCTTCAAAATGGAAATCAACAAAAACAAAGGGTGACATCACACTTACGCCTATCTTTTACGTATGATCTATGGCTTTTGACAATGAATACACTAAAAAAAAGACAAAAAAAAATTGAAAATAAAAGTTGAGAAGCCACCATGCAAACAGGTCCTGTTTCCCAGTCAAATCACAACTGAGGCAGTCATATACAATATATAGAATATGACATGTTTTGTATTCCATAGTCTATTTTAGCTCTGTTGTAAGCTTACACATATACATAGATAGACATAAAATATGCTCACTCACAATCACTTTATTATTTACACCTTGCTGTTACTGGGTTGGACCCCCTTTTGCCTTTATAACTGCCTTAATCCTTCGATGTTTAAACATCTATGCCACGAAGGGTTCCTCAGACATTTTGGTTAAGATTTTGACATGAAAGCATCACACAGTTGCTGCAGATTTAGTGGCTTCACATCAACAAATAATCCACATTGCAAGTCTCCAATTCCACCACATCTCAAAGGTGCTGTAGTGGACTAATATCTGGTGACTGTGGAGGCCATTTGAGTACAGTGAAATCAAAAGATGGGTACGTTGTGGTCATAAAGGGATGGACATGATCAGCAATAATACTCAGGTAGGCTGTGGGTTTTAAATGATGCTCAGTTAGTCTTACAAGGCTCATTGGATATTTTATCTTTTTTTTGACCATTCTCTATAAATCCTAGACATGGTTATGTAGGAAAATCCCAGTAGATCAGCAGTTTCTGAAATATTCAGACAAGCCTGTCTGGCCAAGTTCAAAGTCACTTAAGTCAACTTTCTTCCCCATTCTGATGCTCAATTTGTACTTGAGGAGATCATCTTGAAAATGTCTACATGCCTAAATGCACTGAGTTGCTGCCATGTGATTGGTTGATTAGATAGCAAGTTAACAAATTAGCAAGCAGTTGAACTGGTGTACCTGTAGCTGGTGAGTGTATTTATTGTCTCCTGTCTGAAAAATAGTTGTGTTTAAGTTTCTCAGAGCTCAGGACTTTAAGCAAATGTCTTTTTTCTGCTGATACCCACACATCCCTCATCTCGGAATACTTTTCAATATCAGGAACTGGCCGATGCTCAGTCTGCTTTATAAGACCAGTGTCAGTACCCATACCGATCCACCATCAGTCTGGTGCATCCCTGCAGAAAACTACCTAAGGCATATATGATGGATTTCAATAACAAGAAAACTCCCAGGGAAGCACATCAGTTTCTTGGAAAACATTATGAGTATAATACTCATCTGAGGTAAGGTCATCAAAGGTTGTCAAAAATCAATAGTTTTTTGTTTTTCTTCTTCTTCTTTTAGAATTATTATAGGTGCATCAAATTCTGCATTCACCATTCAGAGATCAAGAGATTAAGTCATATGGGAATTTTGGGGTTTAGCTATAGGAGCAGTGCAGAAAAGTCATTATAATCAGACTTCCTCCTTTAGACTTGAACATGTCACATGCATCCAGTGCTTCCACAGACAAACTAAATCAAACAATGGATGATGGATGCATGATTAATACATTTGATTTGTTTTTTTGTTACTATACTTTCCCTTTGTACCTTAAAAAAAGGCCCTATTTTCTTTTAGGCTGGTGAGATGCTTGCTATCCTTCTTAAATTGTGAAAATAGTTATATTATTTGTAGTTAATCATAGAGGAACCAGGACCCTAGTTTTTAGCTCACTTGTTCTCCCTGTTGCATTCAGAAATCATACTGATGTCCAGCTATTTTTCAATAAAGTCTATGAGCCCTTTGTCATCATCACAAAAGAGAAATTAACCATTTAATATGGCTAGGTGCTGTGTATCACTGGACTTTGGTTTGTAAAAACAATTTTTTCCCTAGTAAGTAAGTAAGTAAAATTATATTTATATAGCACCTTTCAAGACAAAGATCACAAAGTGCTTCACAAAGAAATATCAGAGCATTTAAAACAAAACAAAACAAAACAAACAACAACAAAAAAAAAGTTAACCAAACGCAATTCTAAAAAGAACAGTTGTTGCCAGGTGCTCACCAACCGGTCTCTAGGCCTCTGTGACCGGAGCCTAAGCATGTGTTCCACGTCTGTTCAACTTTTCTTCAAGTAGTTGGCAAGTGTTTGCAGACATGTCAGCATCTTCCATGCACACTTCGGTTGACCGCAGAAATTTGCTAGCAACCAAAAGAATCACAAGGAGGTGTTCAGCGCAGCCCTAAATAACTCTTTGTGACCAATTTTACCTTGCAACAGGAAGCACTCTCCCACATCCACTCGACAAACGGTCAGGGAATACACATTTGTCCCTATGGACCAGTGGTTACCAGAGGGTCACTGACTGTCTTTAGGCTTGTGTGACTGGGGCTTAGCAATCAATTTCACAGCGGTTGGCAGCAACCAATAGCAACCAGTATCGGAATACTAATTTTTCCCTAGCAACCAGTTTTTGCCAGGTGGTTGCTATGTCTCTAGGCCTCTGTGACCGGAGCCTAAGCATGTGTCCCATGACTGTTCATCTTTTTCTCCAACCATATTAACATTAGTAACAGCAATTTATTCAGCAAGGCAAATTTTGGGTTTCTCTTGGTTTCATATTTTTTGTTTGGTTTGTGTAGCTTTTAGGATATGTTATCCAATACAGTGGAGGTGACTTGAGAAATCTAAACAGCAACAGCACAAAATTGGCTATTATCAGTTTTTTAGTATAAATTAATTCTACTGGAAATAGTTCTGCAGACTATCCAGAGCAACAGAACCACTGTTTTTGAAAAAGGCACATTACTATTTTAAGTTTTTTAGTGTATGAGGGTTGAAGTTGTTTGAATGTGAAAATATTGCACTGGGTAACATACATTACTACTTGACATATTTTTCCAAAGCTGCTTCTGTTGCTTCAGAAACAAGAGTTGAACATCCTGGATCAATCAATACCCAATGATGACATGTGACATTTTGGATAGATTATGTGTTGCAAATATCATTCAAACCAAGTGTTTTCTTGCCATTATTGATGAAAGGCTGATGACACACTTACCACAAACTGTGAGAATAAGCATCCTATTTTTTGTGTGTGTGAACGTGCAAACATACATGCTTGAAGTCTTGAATTTATTAGAAAGACTTTTTTTGTCTGTGCCATCCAGAAGTGTGTCAGGTCTATATGTGTTTATCTGCGATTACACCTGTAAATTGTTGAAATGATGTTTTGCACTGAGTATATAAAGTATTATCAGTCCAGTTCTCAGTGAGTCCTCCATTAGTCTAGATATGAGGGTGTGACAGTACCAGACCGCTAGGATCTATGGGTGGTAAAAATAGACTGTGAAGCAGCTGTAGCAATTTGTAGGCTGGTAATAACACAATCTGTCTGTAGTCACACTATCTGTCTGCAGTATGAGGGACACAGGAAGCTGTGTCCATAAATCACCCTTTAACTTCCTGGGTTAAAGAATCGATGGCGACACGAAAGCTATTAGGTGGAGTGTAAATATATACAACCTAGTTATTGTCAGCAATATGTCATTGTCTTTGACTGGGAGAACTGGGAGTGAGCAGTGTGTAATAGGTCCAGTTTGTAGAGATTGTTGTAAGCCAAGCTGCTATACCTCTAACCATATTCTCAAGCACTGAGCAAATAAGTCACCCTAATACATTTACAGTTCAAACTTTTGCTCAGTCAACACCTGCTCTTTTTTTAAAAAAGGATAATCCCTCATTAACAGAATTCTTTAGGAGTCTAGTTTAAAAAATAAAAACTCTTTTAAAACTGGTAAAGAGACTGATTGATCCCAGTGGCTTGGTAAGAAAAAAATAGAGTTTTTTTCAAACTGTTACCACAAATTACTTGATTTTCTCCTTTTTTCATCACTTTTGTGCATATGAAATAATCACCATCTTGGTGTTGTTCCAGTCACTTCATATCATTGTTGATCAAAGACAATCATGGCAAATGACCAATTGCACTGTTATGATATCACAGATTTGCAACTCAATGAAAACCACTTAAAAAAAAAATCACAATATCGTGTGTCTTTCCCTCCCATGCATTTTTCCCCCACACAGCCATCATATCTGGAGCAACATAAATTGTTCCTTTTTGTGTCTCTAACCAACATGATGTACTATACCACTAATACCTAGATTGACAGGAACATTGCCATGGTAAGGCTTTGGCATTTACTGTTACATACAGAAGTTATACTGTACAACAAAGACATTTTGTTCTTCATTTCACTATGATTCCAATCAATCATCTCATAAGTATTTTACACATCTGTAAGGCTCAGGCACAGCAGAGCATTGATTAAAATCTTATGACCATATAATACAACTTTGCAGGTATAATGATATTTTTTTTTCTAATTTTCAGACCTTGAAGCCTTGGCGATGCATCTAATTATCACTGCGGTGAAGACAAAATCAATCAAAAACACTAACCTAATGATCTCAGTTTTTTTCTAGGGGAAAAGTCAGGGGAACACTGAGGGAAAACAGTGGACAAATCCTTCGGGGACTGTGAATCTCTGTACAAAGGTCAAAGCATCTGTGCAGAGCATTTGTGTTGTTCTAGTGGTGCTACACGAATAGGGAATTATTGCAGTCATTAAGCATCATCCTTTAGGGCTATGAATGTCTTTATAATATTTAATGGCAAACAATTTAGTAATTATTTGGATATTTGAGACTTGACCAAAGTGGTACTCCAACCCACTAACAAGCAATCATCGCCATCCCCAATGCCAAGTCAGTAGAATGGCTTAAAGAAATAGCAGATAGATCTGAAAACTACAATCTTGCCACTGATAGAAACAAACTAATTACTGGTTTCCTCATTTGAATAAATTATCTGTTTTTCAGTTGTTGCACTCATCAAGCAAGCTATCATCTGCTATAACAAATGGCAGCTCATTACATCAATGAGTCACCATCCCAACCAAGGCTCCTAATGGCTTGGATTCAGTCCCACAATAGTGACATCAACAGTTTTTGATTTCAAATCTGTCAAACTGAGCAAAAGGGGATGCTGTTTCGGGACTAATCAACAACTTCTTGATCGTTGATACAATGACATACAACACATACAATAGAAAGAAAAAGGACGCTTGATGAAGAGAGATCAGAGGGCAGAGAGGAGGCGTGGACGACCGGGGATTATGTGATCGCGAGAGATGGTGGTGAGGTAACGACAAAGAGAGCAGGAGAAGCTTTAGACTAAGATGGATGAAGTAAAAGACAATTGGATGTGAGATCTGTGTGAAAGAGAGAGGCAGAAAGAAAAGGAAGGCGAGAGAGGCAGGGGTGTGAGATGATGGATTGAAAGAGAAAGGAGGGTGCACAGGGATGATTTGACAGATAGCTCGTGAGTAACGGCGGGCCAGGGGCAAAATAGCTCATTGCTAGAATTACACAGGAGGGGGCCCTGCCTATGTGATTGTCTTTGAGTGAGTATGTATTACACAGCAGCAAAAATATACAGTAAGCGCTCTTTGTACATGTACTGTAGGTTTCTCTATGTACTCTATATAGGGATCTATATGCAAGATGTATGTCAATGCAAGGAAGCATGTACAAGACAGCAGTGGGAAAAGAAAAGATGGCAAATACACTCATGAGAGAAAGAAGAGGGGAAAAACAGAAGATCAGAGGACTGTGACAAAAGAGATGTGAAGAAAAAGAAGACAAAGAGGACAAGGGAGAGGATAAAACAACTGCAAAGAGATAAAGAGGTGTGGTAAGGTGACAGATTATAAACACAAAGACACACACACACTGCTACATTCATGCTGAGAGACAAATAATGAAGTATTGACATGACGGGCCTGTAGGTGAGATTCTCTGCACCTTTTCAACAGAGATTAATCCTTTAGCATGCTCAGGGTCATCAGAACAAACATGAGAAGGAAGGAAACAAGGTAATATGAACCCATACGCTCAAAGAAGAAAAAGCTGTCTAGCAGGAAGACAGTGACTGGCAGTGGGAGACTTTTTCAAGTCTTAAGTTTTTTTTTTTCTCTTTCTTTTGTTTCCAGTCATTCTTGAGCCATCACAAAGTCACAGTCATACAAAGTAGAGATGCCAAACAACACCAGCTCCAGTATTTCCTGCTGGTAAAGACAAAAATCTCACAGTTCAAACGTGCATCAGTTCTTTTTTTTACTTTTTAGCAAATCACCACAGTGCCAGCAGATGAAATTTTACCCTCTTAAAATTGCCATTGTTGTCGCACAACTGTAGTTGCATCTTTAGATTGTTGATCATCTTTATTCTTATGCATTAATGAAAGGCCCGTTAGACTAAGAGGAGAGATGGTGGGAGTAAAAAGAAAGTCAGCCAGGGCAGGGCAAGAAAACTGGTAAGTAGTACAGAAAGGAGGCCAGCTGCCAGACAGAAGTCAGAGAGGTGAGGGAAGAAAGGAACGGGGCAAGAAAGAAACAACACAAGTAAGACAGAATGAAGCTAGGTGATTCGGGGATGAAGTCAGCCAAGCAGGAAACCTAGAGCATTCATTACAGAAGAGAAAATGGCAGACTGAATCAGCAGGATCTTTAACATTCTCATTCTCTCTCTCTCCCTTACAGACCTGAATGGGCAGGGTTTGAGTGATTGTTGTGCAGGCTGTTGCTCGCCCATGCAGTGCATTTGTGTTAGTCAGCTCAGAGTGAATATTTGCAGCTCTATAATAACAGTGTTTAATAAAATTTTTTTAAAAAACAGCCTGTTTGATATGAGGATTAGAATTTGTGCTCTGTATACAATTAAATAGGCTGCACAGAGCTTAGGCACAAAGTAAAGAGAGCAGTGCAGATCAATACACACTGAATGGCAACAGAGGATTTGTGTTTCATTGCCTGGAATGTATAGTAAAACCACACACACACACACACACACACACACGAGTACAGACATACACGGAAGCGTATGTCAACACAAACCCACACACTCACATGCGGCGCTAAAATGAGTTATATTCTTTTATATTAGGCTTGGTCAAGACTTTTAGCCCCACAGCCCACATATAGGCAACATGCATGAACACATACACTGATAGAGAGAGCATTCAAATTGTGTAACATGCTGGTTTTACGTAAGTGTGTAGCACACCCACTCCATGGGAGCTGACAGTTTGCAGAGCACTGAGGTAGAGAGGATGGAGAGAGAGGCAGAGTAAAAGTAAGCCAGAGGCAGACCACGACACAGGGAGGTACAAAAAAATCAAGTAAAAAATAAATAAATTAAAAAGTAAATAAAAATGTCACTTTTTTCAGACTTTACTTACTATACAGTAATACATGCACAAATTGAACTGTTAGTTTCATAACAATTTGCTGACTGTTGAACATTCAAAGGAAAATGTTACTATATTAGCTTTATTTATTTATTGCATGTTCACACAATTTCAAATTTCTGTGCTCTTTATAGAGTAGAAATAGAGTTTTCCAAAGAAAAACTTTGGGCCAAGTTATTGGAAAACAATATTGTTGAACTGAGAAAAAAATCATTTTTTGAAAAAAAAAAAACAAAAAACCCCCCAAATCCATGTGTTTGCTATTCAAAGTTACCACCTCACAGTAGAAGGATTCAGTTTATTTGGACTTTTGTTTTCTGCCCTCTCTTGTGGAAAGTGTTGATTTCTGTTTATTGTTAGCAGACTTTAAACTATATTTAGTGGGCAAAGAAGTATGTTCATCTGCTAGCCCTGTTAAGAATAATCCCATGCCCTTCACACACTGCACCACAGAAAAACCAGATAAATGTGCTAAGCTCTTGAGTGATCTGTCTAACACCAACAGGCATATTCAAATGCTCTCCTTCAGTTTGATGGAGCAGAAAATGCGAGGCAATTGCATCATCCGTTTGCCACCAAGCAGGGTGTTGCATTTCCTTCCATCTGCTCTAAGTGAAATATGTGATATTCCACCATCTATCACCACAGATTCTCATTTAGCCTGGATGCTGCTGCTCAAGCTGTGAAACAATGTGCCTGGAAAAGACGGCTAACGTAACACAACGTGTAAATAAATACAAGACATGCTCAGTGTCCCTACATTTGTTACTAGTGGGAAACCAGATTTTGAAAACATGTCGAACTTTGGCTCTCAGCTCTTCTAGACATATTTTACTAGACAAGTAAGAGTATGGTACAATAGACAAGACTACCATCTATTGTACAATAACCACTAGTGCAGCCATGTGAGAAGAAAACAAAAATAATAGCTGACAAAGCATCCGCTGCGATTTACAAATATTTTCCCAGATAGCATAGCTTTGACGCTCTATAATAATGCAACTTCATGAACCTTCCTGCTGCTTTGGAAAAAGTTTAACATCTCTGAGAAGCTCTGTGGAAAAGTGCATACAGATCATTTTATTGTTACTGGGTTTAAAAAGTTAAAGTTTGGCAAAATGACAGATTTGCAGTATATATTTATAGAGTGAACACAAAAGCTGCAGGTGGGAAAAGCTGTAATATTATTATGTGAAATCATGGTTAGTTAGCCTTTGAATCACACACAATGGAATGCCACCACCAGAATTTAAATGAATGCAATTAATTGTTCTTGTTAATGCTACAGTCACACTAGGGAAAACAGTGGTTGGAGACCACCAGATCATTGCAACCGTGTACAATGATCTGGCAGTACTGCTGCCTTTGAAATGGTTGCTTCAAAGATGGGGACTATCAGTTTGCGTGGGACTGGGGTAAAGTTGGTAAAAATCACAAATCTGTTGCTGTCTACATATGCAGAAATTCTGATTAAATGCTTACATTCAGAGTACAGCCAGAACCTCATAGATATGAAACAGAAATTCAGAAATTCCTCAGCAAATAGTGGACATCAGACCGATTGCCATCTAATTTATATTTGGAGACAGATTGCCAACTTGTTTGCAAACCTTTGTCAATCTGTCTGAGACTGATTGCGATCAGTCTGAGTTGGACCACAATTGTATGGAGACAGGTTGCCTCCCAATAGGTGACCTGAGCACCTGTCTTGCATTTGAAAGTCATTGCACAGGGGTTGAGGGTGTTGTATGCTCAACGTCTGGGTGACCAGTCACCGCAACTACTTGCAATCTGTTGCGCAGTGCAAAAAAATTAAGCGCAATTACTGGGCAACCATCAATTTTACGCTGCTCACAAGGAGGTCGACATCCTATTTTCACACTAGTGTGACTGAACCACAAAATGTCGGGGCCTTGCTCCGAGCCGGAAGCTTGCATGCACTAAGAATATGCAACGGGTGTCATCTTTGCATTTGTTTTTACTTTTCCTGGGGGAAATCCAAGCACAGTCTCTAGTAAGTGTGTTGGTGAAATATCAGCAACAAAATATTGGCATATGATGTAGCACAACCAACACTGATGGCATAACCACACAGCAACAGATGCACAAGCAAGGGAACATAAAAAACAGGGAGGAATCTGTGATGTGTGTTTGTGTGTTTCTGGCCACCCTATCATTGAAGAGTGCGACACATTCACCTGCTCTCTTTCAAAGCCCTCCGCTCATCGCTCCCCTTATTCCAGCATTTCCCCGTTTCTCCCTCAGCTTTCCATTTCCTCCTTTCTTCTTCACCTTTGTTGCTCTCTGAAGCCAGAGTACAATGGCTCCTCAATCTGCTTTCAATTTGGTTTTCCTGCCTTTCATTTGCATCACGGTCTTTCCCGTTTTTTCTTCCCCTCTTTTTTTATTCGGTGTATTTATCTCCTAACAGCTTTTGCCTATTTTTATTTGCTTTCAGTGACAGCCTTCCTCTGGTTTTCACATTTGCATGTCTCAGTCTCTCCCTTCTGAAGACTGTCTATTTTTTTTAACACATCGGGCCAAGTTGAACTCCCCTTCAATGTTCTGATTTCTAGCACTTTGTTGTAGTATTTCAAAACCTAGGGTGAAGACGTGGTTGCTACAGGTGTTACACAATGATTAGAGGATTTAAAAGAGAAAAGAAAAAAGCATGTTCTCTCTACAAAATGCTCCGTGTTTTTTTTCTCCCATGTTTTACTCACCCTAAGGCCAGTGTGTTTTAACAGCAGTCTTGTGGGGGTTACTTAATGGTTTTTATAGATGTGAAATTGGACAACAAATGGTCAACAACTAGACCAAGTTCCTGGTTACTGCTACGAAAAAGGCAACTATTAATCAAAGGTTTGTGATGGGAATGAACAATAATTCCAGTGTTTGAGATTTCACAGCACCCTGCATGAATGTGAATTTTCTGACAGCCCACAATAACAAATTTGTTTTGATAAATAATGCCTCTGAAGTCTTGAACTTCACCTTCACAATGATGTATAAATGACTGAAGACATGTACTTAACAATCCTTCCCATGTTTATATACAGTAATTTGAAAAACACTTATTCCATTTAAATCATTTCACTATAACAACTCCACATGGAATGATTATTTGATTATTTGATTTCATTTACATTCCTAGATAAGCTATGTTTTTAGAATGTGAGATATTCTATTTAGATCTGGGTGTTTAATCATTTACAGAGGCCTTATCACAACTGTTGTAGAAATTTCTTATGTTACCATTAAACCTGCAATAACTAAGATGTTTGGCCATATACAACCCTGAATATCATCACCGTTAAGTTAGATATAAGAAACTGTTTTGCAAACACAGTATGAGTTATTCACACATCCAACTGTTACAGGGTAGCTTTACCATTTATTTGAAGTCATGTTTTTATTTCAAAAATTCTTGAAAGAGTCATTGTCGAACAGCTAACTGATCATTTACAGAGGAATGGTTTATTTGAGATCAGGATTGAGAGTTCACCATAGCACTGAAACAGCACCAGTGAAGGTTACAAATGATCTTCTTATGGCCTCTGACAGTGGACTCATCTCTGTGCTTGTCCTGCTAGACCTCAGTGCAGCGTTCGATAGCAATGATCACAATATTTTATTCAGAGACTACAATACACCGTTGGTATTAAAGGAACTGTGCTACAGTAGTTTGAATTGTATCCATCTAATAGACCTGACAGATTTGTGCATGTAAATGGGGAGTCTTTTTCACACCTGAAAGTTAGTCACAGACTTCTAGTTCTGTGCTGGGGCCAATTCTATTTACATTATACATTCTTCACTAAGGTAACATTATTAGAAAACACTGCACACATTTTGATTGCTATGGAGATGATGCCCAGCTATGTCTATCTATGAAGCCCAATGGCATAAATCAAATAGTCAAACCACGTAGGTGGGTGTAGTTGGTGCATTGTAATGTAAAGTCCCCACAAAAAAATTGGCAGGCACGTCAATGTCTGCACGAACCATCGTGCTAACCATCTGATGTCCCCCACTCACTCATTTACCACCTAGGCTACTCTTTTAACTCTTGTGTTCCCATCAAGCTCCCAGTCTATAATTGAAGGCATTCAGTCCCAGTTAGTTTCTTGCCAGTCCATTAACACCATGCCCTTACATGTCTGGCCACAGTCAAAAAGGCAAGCACCTTTCAAGTCAAATGTCTATAGGGCAAGCAGGCTAGCAAAGTGACTAACAGATTAACAGACTAACAGACTAACCAACCAATCTGTGCAGAGGGGAAGTGTACTTTAGTGAATACTTTGCATAAGTGTAGGTTTGTCACAAATAAAAAATGTGCACTGAAAGGTGAAATGAATAACACTGTTCCATAACTTTCATTACAATGCACTGTTCAGTTGTGAAACTTAGGTCCTGCAATTCATGTGCATGTTACTTTGACACGTACCACCCATCTAATCATTGCTGTAGACGAAACGTGCCTTACATAGCAATGGTACGTCAATGCCATTACTATGGAGGTATATGGGTGAGTTTACCACCATACTGCAAAAAAACAAAAAAAAAAAAACAAAAACTGCTCAGAAGTGGCTCAAGAAATGTGACCAAATGTGACCAAAAGTTTAAAGCATTAACTGGGCCTCAAAATCACCCAGATCCCAAATTAATTGATCATGTGTAATTTGTGCCAGAACAAGCACAATCTGCAGAGGCAACACCCTGAAACCCAGGGGTCCCAAAAAAATCAGCTACCACTGTCCCACTGCCAGACAACAAGAGATAACCCCAGAGATCCAAGTCCTGTAGGGTCAGACCTGTTGTGGTACCACAAGGGGGAGAATACTGAGATCTTGTTGATAATTGTTTATGGGTGAATCCCTTTACACTGTCACATTTTTTTTACTCTGTCACGTAAGGTATGATTATTGTAATATAAAAAGACTATAACTGGCTTAAAGATCAATATTAGTTCTGAGTAGTGAGCAATTATTGTCACTTAGTCTTTCGTTTCCACTAACCAAGACACACATGCATATACCCTCACAGTACACATCAGTTATCCCTCTTTGTCTCATGGGGAACTTGATGGGAACTTGATTTTCTGTGGCACTTCAGAGGCCCTTCTCCCTTAACAACCATCCACTTGAAGAGTAATGGCTCCAATATCTCTCTTCCTCCGCCTGCAGCAGCACATATGTACCGGTTTCCTTCAAATATGCTTTCTGTCTTTCCTTACTGTAATAAAACCTGAAATTATTTAGATTTTCAGGAGCCCTGCGGTATTTCAACTTTTGAGGATGACTCCTCCTGTTTGTGGTAGCCAATTGAACCCAATTGAATTGCTGACAGGTTCAGGGTACTTATTGCAACTTCTTGTCTTGAAAAAAAAAAAATTTTAAACCTTCCAACAGTAACTAAAGCTGTCAACACTTTATGACTTCTTTGCCAGGGTTTTACTCCAGCTGTTTTCAGTTCTCAGTTGCTACTTGTTTGTTTTTCTTCAGTAACTAAAAAGCATGCTCTGTTGGGATGAGATCAGATGACTCGCTTGGCATTTGAAGAATATCCCTTTTCTTGTATTGAGAAACTCTTGGGCTGTTTTTTTCACTATGCTTTGGGTCATTATCCATTTGCAGTGTGAAACGCTGTGTGATCAGCATTCCAGCAATTGTACACTTTTAGCCCTTTACACTTTACAATTCATCCTGCTTCTATCAGCAGTTACATTATTAATAAACACTAGTGGCCCGGTTCCGCTGGCAGCCATACATGCCCATGCCATAACATTGCCTCCAACATGTTTGACAGATAATGTGGTATGCTTTGGAGCACATACTTTTCCTTTCCTTCTCCATACTTTCCTTTTTCCATCTGGTACAGGTTTTTTTTTGGTTTTTTTTTGGTTAGTGTGTGTGTGTGTTTTGTGCATTGTTCTTTGGACTTTGCATTGGGGGTTCCAGTAAAAAGCAACAAAATGCAAGTTCAATACTTGCTCCAGATTTTTTCATCTGGCCATGAAACTGCTCAGTCAATTGTCCAGTTATGTTTGGATTATATATAAAAAGCTTGTAATTCCTAAAGAGTTAATGGAAAACTTTTGTTAAACCCTCTGAATTAAAACTGAAAGTTTGCACTTCAGTCTTAATTGTTTGATTTAAAATCTACTATAGTGGTGTATAGAGACAAAACTACAAAATGTCCGAATACTTCTGGACATAACTGTCTGTTCTTGTTTTGACTCTTGTTTTATATTCAATCAGTCAGTGCTTGCTCATTGCTAGAAAGGTATGAGCTAAATCATCTCCTTACTGATTTTTATAGACATCTAGTATTGTAATCTGGGAATGTTTAGTGACTATACTGCCATTAAAACATTTTTGAATCTGCCAGAGAATGACAGAGAGAGGAGGTAGATGCTGGAAAGAATACAAACAGATGGAGATTACACAGTCTTAGAAGCAATAAAAAAAAAAAGAATAAAAGGGGTGAATTTGATTAACGAAAGAAAGGGAAAAGAAATACCTGACACAAGTGATTACATGACACTCAAAAACATTTGCATAAGCCTCAGTCGTGTTTCTATTGTGGAACAAAACTGTTTCAGGACCAATCACTGCTCATTGACTGAAATGGGGTTTAGTTGTTATTGTGTGTGCTTGATGTTTATAAGTAATTTCACCAGGTTAATCAAATTGCAATTGTGATAAGAAGAATAATGCTTTTGCTCAAATCTACAGATTATGTTGCTTTTCCAGAGATATTTTAGATATTTTCTTGCAAAATCTGTATTCAATAATAAACAACATCGAAGATGCTGTACAGCATTCACTACCACTGGATATCACACTTAGCACCCAGCAGCACTGAAACCGAGAGCAGAGTCAACTTTAGGCCCCTCTAGCAGTGAATAATTCTCTCCAGCTCAGAAAAGCTAGATCAGTGTTGACTCTGGCTGTACCTTGTAGCTGAAGGCTGTGGCTTCTATGGTGGAAGAAAATCTCAAAGGTCGCCTCTAGCTGAGTGCACGGACTGCACTCTGCCACCTTGCTTTTACAATGCAGTGTGGGAGGTCGCTCTCCAGTCTCTTAGCAAACAAAGGGAGGGCCAGTAGTTTTGAAAGGAGTGACTTGCACATGGACTAAAATGGACTGACTACCAAAACATAGAACAGAGAAACAGATTGGGGGAGTGACTTCATTCTGTACTAAGGATTTCTTCACTCCACTATATCTTTACATAGCAATAAAGTTTTTGCTGCTATATAAATGTTCAAAACTACAGTAAAGCCTTCAAGGAGAAGCTTATACAAGGTCTTTGGGTGCTGCTGTTGTATTTGTGCAAAACATTTGTACAATTTCAGTATCAGAATAATTTGATGTTGTGTTACAGGCTCAAAACTTTAAGTTGGTGCCTAAGCTTTTCTTCCACAACATTTCAAGTCCTTGCTCCAAGAATATTTACAAAAAAAGTATATAAACATGAAGATGAACTAAGATGGTTTGTTTTGTGCAAAACATTTTTACAACACATCATACAACTCAAAATATTTCCATCTTTTAACTCTTTTAAGCCTTCACAATCATTTATTGCTTGAATGAATTCTAACAGTAGCGGCCCATAGTTGTATCGTTTACTTTACACTTCCACAACTGCATTTTATACTTTCACTAATGAACCAGTGTTGAACCTGTGTGTTACTGCCGTAAATACAGTATAACTGCAATACACAATCAGCAAAATCACATACAAAAACACACACACTAAAGTTCAAAAATTGACAGAGAATTTGGTAGGGTTACCTCTCAAACTTATTTTATTTCAATCAAATTGCAGATATATTATTGCAGAAATGATGACAAACATTTAACCCTTTGACAGATCTGATGAGCCATCAGCAGGCGAGTCCCTGAACTAGATGGAACTGGATCATATCTGACATTCAAACGCCTCTGCTGGAGCTTGATGCAACAGTCTGTGTGGGAGTGGAACTACGCAGGAGCCATTGATTACCCTGTGGGTGTGCTAACAACCATATTTTGCTTCATAAAAAACACATAATAATCCTTTACTGCTACACTGATACATGTGAGCTGTCCATTACTGATATAAACTTAAAATAAGCCACTTTAACTTCTGTTAGTGCAAGAAAAACACGCTTGAAATAACTCTGGCATTGTGATGGTTTCATGGCTGACTTTGTTTTTCCTTCTGGCTGGCTGAAGCTGAGATCTTGTCAGAGATGCAACACTCATAAGCAGGCTGAGCCTGGACACCTGTATCTTCCCCTGGGCTCTTTTTTTTTTTAATTATTATTTGTGTTTAGTATAATTTAGAGACTATAATGGTTTCAATATTTTTTGTCATACATTTTGGGTGAGGTTGTGACAATATACACTCACCAGAAACTTTGTTAGGTACACCTGTTCATCGGATCATCATAAATATCTAATCAGCCAATCACATGGCAGCAACTCAGTGCATTTAGGTATGTAGACATGGTCAATAGAACCTGCTGAAGTTCAAACTGAGCATCAGAATGGGGAAGAAAGGTGATTTAAGTGACTTTCAACGTGGCATGTTGTTGGTGCCAGACAGGCTGGTCTGAGTATTTCAGAAACTGTTGATCTGCTGGGATTTTCCCACACAACCATCTCTAGGATTTACAGAAAATGGTCTGAAAAAGAGAAAATATCCAGTGAGCGGCAGTTCTTTGTGTGAAAATGTCTTGTTGATTCCAGAGGTCAGAGGAAAATGACCAGAATGCTTCAAGGTGAAGGCAACAGTAACTCAAATAACCATTTGTTACAATCAAGGACACATGACACATTAAATGTTGAAGCAGTTAGGCTACAGCAGCAGAAGACTACAAAGGGTGCCACATTCAAATGGTAGGGTCAATATCTGGCGTAAACAACATGAAAGCGTGGATCCATCCTGCTTTGTATCACTGTTTCAGGCTGCTGGTGGTAGTATAAAGTTGTGGGGGATATTTTCTTGGCACACTTTGATTTAAACATCACAGCCTACTTGAGAAGGCAGCTCTGAAGGCGAAAGGGGGTCTAACCCATTACTATCAAGGTGTACCTAATAAAGTGACTGGTGAATGTACTTTGCTAGTGTATGTGCAAGTAGTCACAGTGCAAGATAAAGCACACAAAATTGCTTGTTTATGCTTGTTTATGTTTAAAGGAACTGAACTAATGTACTGTAAAGCATAAATGCAAAAGGCTAAAAGTTAGACCGTATATTCGGGTATAAAACGCATAGCACTTCAACAGTACTGGGTTTAACACTCAATTAACCCTGTAAGGCCTGAACCATGAAATAATTGCCAGAAAATTCTAATTTTTTTTAAACTGGAGTGTTTATTGAATCTTCTGACAAATTTTTTAACAAAGAAATTACATATCAACTTTGATATATGAGTTTTAATTTGGATTTTTTTTGCTACATCTGGCATTTTTGTGCAATTTATTGCTTACAGTTTGTTTATTTTAAACAAAAACATATAAGGGGGTTAGAGTTAGGGTTAAGAAATTACACTGATGATGTAGAGGTCTCAAAAACTCATGTATCAAATATGATACACTTGGTGTTACAGGGTTAAGCTCAGACAAAAAGAAACTGCAACACTTCTCATGCTTCTAATCATAGATAAATAGATCATAGATCATACATAAATAAATCCCCAAACCGACGCATTGCATTTCTTAGAATAACACTAGTATCATCTTTCATTATGATTACTTTAATTCCACTCTCTGAAATTTGTAGACAGAGGAGCAGTTCCCAGTTGGAAATGAACTCCTTGAAATATGCATTGCTGTGAAATCCTATTTGTCCCCTAAACTTATAACATGCAATCTACCTTTTGCTGTGAAGGCCCATAAGATTTGAAGATGCTTTTTTGTCATTTGCCCAACCAGTCTACATGTGTTTTGTGGACTTGGAGAAGGCGTTCGACCACATCCCTCGGGGTATCCTGTAAGGGGTGCTTCGGGGGTATAGGTCTGGCCCATTATTACAAGCCGATTCTGATTCTGTCACCGATTCTGTTCATAGGTTTTATGGACAGAATATCTAGGTGTCGCCAGGTGGCAGAGGGTCTCCACTTTGGTAGCCTCAGAATTTCATCTTTGTAGATGATGTGGTTCTGTTGGCTTCAAGTGGTGACCTCCAGCTTACACTGGAGTGGTTTGTGGCCCCGTGTGAAGTAGCAAGAATGAGAATCAGCACCTCCGAGTCTGAAACCATGGTTCTCAGCCGGAAAAGGGTGGAGTGCTCACTCCGGTTCCAGTTACTACCCCAGGTGGAGGTGGAGGTGGTTTAAGTACCTCGGGATCTTGTTCACAAGTGAGGGGAGAGTGGAAGGTTAGATTGACAGATGGATTGAGGCAATGCTGTACCAATCTGTTGTGGTGAAGAGAGAGCTGAGCATAAAAGCAAAGCTGTCAATTTACCACTCAGTCTACATTCCTACCCACACCTACGGTCATCTCTGCTTAGACTGCTGCCCCCACGACCCGAACTTGGATAAGTAGTAGAAAATGAATGGATGGATGAATCGATGGTTTTAAGCTTCAGCACTTTTAGTTTAGCACTAAACCTTTGGAGTATCACCATTAGTTTACACCAATATATAATGTCTGCCTAACTATTAGCTGATGATGTGATGTCCTTCCTTTGCCTATGAGTGTAACCATGTCAGTGGTTGTGGTCAATGCTCTTATCATAGTACTATTTTGTAAATCTGGCTTTCATAAACAGCTATTGCAGGGCAGCTGTTGTATAATGTTTGTTTTCTTTGTGTATGCTTGTTATCAGATCATCGGTAAATAGCAGAGCCGGTGGACATTATGCTAAACAGTGAGTCCTTGTAGATACAAGGTTGTGTTTGAAATCGACTTTGATAGTAAATTATAGTGCTGATGGTTTTATTATTAACATTTAGAGTGTTAATCTGCCTTTCCTGTGAGCCAGTGAGCATTTATTGTATTTTTAAGCAATACAATCATATAAGAAAATATGCAAACATACATTTTACGGCATAAATCATTTATACAGCTCTTTATCATGGGTGCTGCACATGTTCTCTTATATTCAGAAGCATATATTTCCCCTTCTAGTAGAAATAATTAATTGGAATTTGCATAATTTCTTGCATGTATTTGCTTCAAATAACCCCCACAACATTTAAGTGGGCTTTCTTTCTTGACTAGGCTATCCACAGTCCTTCATTTCTTCTTTTTTGAGCCACTCCTTGGTGTATTTTTGAGTATGCTTAGTATCATTGTGTTTTTGAAAGGTCCATTTCTAGCTCAACCTCTACTTTCAGGCAGACAAGCACTCTTTGATGTGATGCAGACTTCAGAGTTGAATCAATGACTGCAAGGTGCCCAGTCACAAAGGCGGTGAAACAACCCCAAACCGTAACATTTCCAACACAATGCTTCATGCCTCACAGTTGGCATGATGCTTCTCCTTGGAAAAAAAACAAAAAAAACAAAACATGCCCACTGCTGTACTGGTCTTTACCCATTTTTTTTTTTAAAGCTTTAGTGAGCTCTTTAGATCTTAACATTATAACACTTCAATAGCAAAAGAGCAAACCTAGAGAGGTTTTAATCTAAAACCCTGATTTATGGAGCTGGTGTGGTAAATATAAGCAAGTGCTGATCTTTTTCTTTTGTTATTTATTCAAATTATAAAAGTGATTACAAAATGCCAACTTTATTCATCACTTGCTTGAGTATATATTTTATCTCTAAAATATATACTCAGTGTTTCAGTGTATATATGCAGTGTTTCAAAGAGGATCAAATGTTTGCTTGTCTGAATGTGTTAAAAAATGCAGTACAGAAGCACTTCTTCATGGTATAATGAAGAAGTGCTATTTTCAACACTGACAAGCTTACTGCACTCCACCAATAATGCCTCTGGCTCCCTCTACAGACTGAGGCAAAATTGATTCAGTGAATAAGAATAACAATCATAGCAATGACAGCAACAATGTGAGAAAACAAAATGACTGTGATAAAAGTACAGTTGCAAACAACAGCAATTACAGCAGGGTGAGAGCAGCAGGGTAGCATTCCTAATTGTTATCATCCACACTGTCCAGCTTTCACTAGGCTAAAGAAGGAGGAAAGAAAAAAAGGAGAAAGAGTCAGCCCTCATCCTCCTTCAGGCCAAAACCATTAGGACTGCTGGATCCAGAGAGCCATGGCAAGCCAAACTCTCACACCATTGGAGACCTGAGTCATTGTGTGTCTGTGTGTGTGCGTCCCCCTGGCCTGGCTGCTGGACTCCCCATGGCCAATTTCCTTGTAATTTCTCCTTCCAACCATTCCTTATTAGGCCATTTTCAAGCTATTATAAGTGCTGCTGAGGGTGAACAGCAACAAGAAAAGTGCTGCACAAAACTAGCACTGAAGCAAGAGTGCAGAAGGGTGAAAGAGAAGAAGTTGATGTGAATGCAACTGGGTTTTTTGATTGTCTCCAGTCCCTAGTGAGGTTAAGTTGGAGAACAGAGGCATGAAGCAAGGAGCTGAATTCCAATCCGCCCTTGTTCAAGCTGTGTGTATACACGTAAGCCCGTACAAGTGTGAGTTAAACACAAGCTTCAAAGCATACAGCTGAATCCAAACATTCCCCTGCTGTACTGTGCATGCGTATGTATAAGCATGCACATGGATGATGAATCCAAGTCTAAAAGGTAAAGAGGGTCAACCTCCTCCATCTGGAGAGTGGCATCATCACTTATCCCAGTCTTCCTCCTCTTCTTTCTGCTCACCATTCATCCTGATCATAGTCTTGCTCACTCACTCTCAACACTGAGCCAACTCTCTTATGTCTTTGGTCTCCGACTGTCTGCCAGGCGAGTGCACCTTGGGACTACAGTGACTGTTGGCAATTTTTTCAAGAGACTTTCCTCCTAGGAAGTTTAATATTTACTTTACTATGCTGAGCTGCTATTTTACTCCAACTTGGCAACATGGAGGCCAGTGAGGAGCTCAGGCAACACATGAATCACATCTCCTCCTTTGAAAGCACAAACTGTTGAGAGGCCACTCCTAGCTTTCTTTCTTTCTTTCTTGTCTGAAGATTTATAGGACTTAAAAACATAATTCATACATTTAACATTTCAAACTCAAATAATAAAGGAAAAAAAACGAGAGCATCTACTCATAAATCTATGTGCCAAATGTATGTGCAGAAAGTGAAGGATCCAGTGATTTTGTAGTTTGACCCACAATTCAATATATTGCCTCAGGTTAACTGATGTGATCATATTTTATCCCTAATTTTATCAAAGTGAAACAATATTTGCTTGTATACTCTTTTGTTTGACTAGCCTTTAGCCCAATGTCAGCTGGGACAGGCTTCGGCCACCCCAGTTAACCCCATGAACTCAGACATAGGAAGTAAAGCAAATTTGTCATTGACATGAAACTGTCATGAGGGATTTTTGTGATTATAGATAGAAAGAAAAGTGACATTTTTACAGCAGCCATCTTTTAGGGCTACTAAAAATTACTTTCATTGAGGCTTTACTTAAATAATTGAATGCTTTGCCAGAAAAATGTCAGACAATACAGGAAAATTGATATCATCAATTTGAAATCTGACAATTTAAAAGACAAGAAGAAAATCTTCACATCCATTACCTGGAACCAAAAAATATTGTTTATTTTGCTCAAAAAACCCAGATTCAAATAGGTTTGACAGGTAAAAACCTATTCTCTATTTTCAGTTTACTGTTGTGATTGCTCAACACTATAGATTTCAGTTTTAAAGTAGTGAAGGCCAGCGGAAAGAGAAAAACTACACAGTCTGCAAGCTCAGCTAATGACATCCACCACCAATCACTGGTGTTCAGAGGCCCCCATAATGTTTGGGACAAAGACACAATTTTTGTAGTTTTGCCTCTGTACACTGCCACAGTGGACTGCAAATCAAACAATCAAGATGTGATTGAAGTTTAGACTTTCAGCTTTAATTCAATGGTTTCACAAAAACTCTTTTTAATACTTGGATGAAAAAACTTTGCCGCCAATCATGGACATCGGCATAATAACAGAAAAGCATGCTCTGCTGGGTTGAGATCAGGTGCCTGACTCGGCCATTGAAGAATATCCAATTTCTTTACCTTGAGAAACTTTTGCTTCTTCATTATCCATTTGCACTGTGAAGTGCTGTATGATCGGTTTTGCAGCATTTGGCTGAATCTGAGCAGAGAGTATAGCCCTGTACACTTCACAGTTCATCCTGCTGCTTCTATCAGCAGCCACGTCATCAATAAACACTAGTAACTCAGTTCCACTGGCAGCCATACATACACACTCATGCCATAACGCTGCCTCCTGTTAGACAGATAATGTGGTATGCTTTGGATCATAAGATGTTTCTCTCCTTCTCCATAATTTTCTCTTCTCATCATTCTGGTACAAGTTAACCTTGGTTTCATCTGTCCAAAGATTTTTTTTACAGAACTGTTCAAGCTCTTTTAGATGTTTTCTTGCAAAGTCTAGTCTGACCTTCCTGGTCTGGAGTGCAGTCAGTGGTTTTCACCTTGTTGTAAATCCTGGCATTTCTTTACTTGCATTTCTTCATGTATTTCCATTCATGAAGCCATCTCTTGATTGTGGACTTTGACAGTGATATACCTGCCACCTCAAAATTGATATTGTAATTTATATTATTGTGGCGGGGTGTGGTTTGCTGCTCAGCTGCAGGGGAGGGGTGGAGCAGCGGGTTCAGGGGCGCCGGTTCCGGCCCCAAGGAGGAGGATCCCCGATGCTTCCCTGCCGCTGTCAGCGGCTCGGGAGCAGTCGCCGCAATGCCGTTCTACTAACCCCTTCCTCTCTGCTGTTTCTCCACAGGTCCCGGCAACAGCGGACGCTGCGTCCCACCCCCAGGGAGCTGCACGAACATCATGGCAGGAATGCTGGAGGTGTGGGCGGCCGGGGCACTTCCGCAAGGAATACCTCTGATGGAGGTTGGACAGGTGCTCCGCGTCGTCGGCCGTCCGGCACCCTTCCCCAGGCCATGGAGGGACGTTCAGCGTTCCGGTAAGGTGCCAAGCGGGTATATGCCAGGCTATGGTGGACTTGGGCTGCACACGGACCCTGGTCCACCAAACTTTGGTTCGGCCAGGAGCATTGCTGGAGGCAAAGTGGGTGGAGGTTAAATGCGTTCATGGGGACTATCTATACTATAGTACCGCTGGAGATTAAATAGCGGGGAAAAACGCACAGAGTCCAGGGTGCGATTAGCTCCCGCCTGACGCACCCCTTAATCCTGGGTACAGATTGGCCAGGGTTTAATAACCTTTTGGAGCAATGCGTAGGGATGCGTTCAGAACCAGTAGGGACCTGTAGTGTTTGCGCTGCGCTCAGCGTTGATGCGAGGTCGTCCGACGCTGACTCTGGGGAGGAGGAGGTGGCGGGGCCTTCTCTGGAGGCCCCACTGGCTCCAGCGATTCAATCCATGGGAGATTTCCCACTAGAGCGGTCTCGAGACGATACTCAGCGCTCAGCCTTTGACCAAGTGATGAAAATTGATGGTCACATGGTGCGCCCTATCGCATTGGTAACCTACCCGCATTTTGTGGTGATCAGGGACAGACTATATCGAGTGAGTCGTGACACTCGCACAGAGGAGAGAAACACCCAGTGTTGGTACCAAAAAGCCGCCAGGAAATGGTTTTCCAGGCGGCTCATTACAACCCCATGGTAGGGCATTTGGGATATGATAAAACTCTGGAGTGAATAATGGCCCGATTTTATTGGCCGGGCATCCGGGGGAACGTGCACCGGTGGTGTGCGTCCTGCCTTGAGTGTCAGCTGGTGAACCAGCCAGCCATCCCAAAAGCACCGTGGCGCATGCTACTGTACGAATTACTGGGCATTAAGTCTGTTCGGAACAGCTTTGTACCACCCTCGGACCGACGTGTTGGTGGAAATCCATGATTCATAAGTTCATTCACGAGGATGAACGCAATTGGGATCACTGACTAGACCCTCCTTTGTTTGCAGTGCGGGAGGTGCCTCATGCCTCCACGGGATTTTCTCCCTTTGAGTTACTGTTTGGCAGGAAGTGGTTTGCGGCTCAGCTGCAGGGGAGGGGTGGAGCAGTGGGTTCAGGGGCACAGTGATATGGGGAGGGTGGTGGTCGCAGCTGACGGTCGGGTGTTAATCACATCTCTCCTATTTTAGTAGGACGCCGGGACCTGGACGAGTGAAGACGTGTGGGCTGAACTGGAGGCACGAGCTACTGAAAACCCACTGTAACATTGTAAATAAACACAAACACTACATGCTGGTCCGTGTGTTGTACTGGGTCCCGTAATCTCACACGTGTTACAATTATCTAATTATGTTACATTAAAATTACAGTGAAAAGCTATAAAATAACACTTTGGATCAACTGATATTATTTGTGCTTCATTTGTTATGAAATAACAAGGGAGCAGGCCTCACTTGGCTATGAAACTGCTTGTCAGTCAATTGTCCCATTATTTTAACCTCTGAAAAAGGGGGACTGTGTATAAAAATGGCTGTAATTCTTAAACAGTTTGTGAAAAAAATTGTAAATCTCTTGAATTAAAGCTGAAAGTCTGCACTACAATCACATATTGATTGTTTATAATCCACTGTGGGGTGTACAGAGGCAAAACTACAAAAATTATGTCTTTGTCCCAAAGATTTCGGAGGGCACTGTAAATGACATTAGTGAATGTCTTTGTAGTACTTTGAGGTGTTGGGAAGGGCAAATGCCTTCAATGAATACCAGTAACAACAAACACACAGTGTTCCCTGATCTCTTTTCATTTTCCACTTCTGGTCTATTTATGCAACATCCACTTGGGAAATGTGGGAATAGGCTACTTTGATCTGTGATGTATCTATAATCAATAAAGAGCTAATATTAACAAGAAACCAAAAGAGAATCAATATCACATAATTTATTCATTGCACTAGAAATGTTTCTAGTCTTTTTTTTTTCTTCCTCTTGCCAGAGACCTCAGCCATGAAAAATATTGGCTACATGATAAAATAAAACAGAATTTCATTGTTGTTGTATGATTTCATGTCATAAAAAGTGATCAGAACTAAACCTTGTCATTAGGTTGTTCACTAACTTTACTACCTATGATAATTATTCTACAAATAGAAAGTACAGAATGATTTCACATCTGCATGCCAACAACTTAGGTTGTTGGAAGAAATACAATCAACTTTGGATGTGGTTTCATTAGTTAAGCATTTAAGTTCTTCTTCTTTCTGTAAATATGACTCCTAAAATTTCAGTTCCAATACTACTAAACTGCAACAACTCTGATTTCAATAATTTGTTTGATACAGGACTGTGGGAAAAAAATGAGCCACCTCTCATTTCTTTATATTTTTCCAGCAGCATTTTATTGAAACATTTGCAAACATATGGAAATACTGCATGGAAGGAAAAAAAGAATGATAATTTTTGCACAGTACTGTATATTGCAAATCTCATAGTTAGCATGTCAAATGTTTCATTTCCATTTATTTTACATGTTTCTGGCAAGAAAATACTAATTTATCTTCAATAAATGCAGAAACAAAACTCAGATTTTGTCATGTGCAAGTATGTATTTTGATCATTTCCACTGCTAATTTTGTGTTTTCACCTCCAATAGAAACACTGTGGGCCTTTTTCTGAACATACTAAATAGAAATATTAGTCAATATTATTCAAAGAGCAACTGTAGCTCATTTGTTACCCATAGCCCAGAGTGACTGGAGACACACCAGGAAAGAAGGGTTACATTTGCAAATTTCATATGCAAAAACATGCAAGCTAAATGTATATCAATATATATTTTCTTCTATAAAGGGCTATATGTATTAAGCAAAGAGCTCAGGTTCCAAAATAAAGCTGTAGTTTGAAAACTTTAAATAGTTAATTATATGAATTTATTTGGATGATAAATGAATGGATGGACAAATTAGTAAATTCGTTTACATCAATGGCGACATCAAAACACATCAAGACAAAGATGAATACAAAAAGAAATCAATCAAATCATAATATCAGTGCTAACAAATTGCTGAATGAATTAAAAAAGTTGTGCTAACATTACTTCTGTCATGGTTTTGTGTATGGAGTGTAGGCATGAGGAGCCAAATGCAAGACCCAGATAAGTCATTAATTTAAGTTGAAACACAAAGTTCAAATGCAATAGAGTCCAGTGTTTAACTAACAGTTAACTAACTAAAAGGCGCAAACATATAAAGAGGCTAACACATAGGAAGGCATAACAGGTACTGGGTCAAAGATAAAGAGAAAGGCAGGACTATTTATACACAGAGGGCTGATTAGGGAATGACAAATAGGAGTGGAATGAGACACAGGGGAAAGTAATTACACATAGCTGAAGACAATCAGGACAATCAAGAGGAGAGAAAAACAGGAACGTATAATGGGAAATAACCTATAGAGACTAACACAGACCTGAAAACTTACACTTAACAAAAAGTAAGAGACAAGGAAACAACCCAAAAGATGCATACTGTGCATGGACCCAAGAAGACTCAGACTAAACATAAAGACAGACAAGAGAACAATGAAGGACAAAGAGATACTGTGAAAAAGAAAAAGGAAGTTTTCAAAGGACTCTTCGCAGACCTGTGAAAACTCAGTTGTTCATAGAACCACCTTTAGCAGCAATTACTTGATTCAGCCCAAATGTCGCTTTTTATTTCGTTCTGGGTTTTTTTTGCCTTCTCTATGTGGGCTTCTCTCTCACATCATCACCACTGTCTCTACTTCATTTCTGGGTAAACTTATTTCCCTAAATAGAGAAATGAGGGTGTGGCTGTAAGCAGAGAGTATGCAGACTGCAGGCAGCTAGCACGAGCTACTTTAAATGATGACATCCAGCAATGATATGTAATTTTTAGTGAAAGATAAGATAATTTAAGATAAGATAAGATCAGATTAAGAATACTGGAATATGTTTAAATTAAAAGGTTAAGGCTTATACTTTTTCATTTAGTATTTGGCTTTCTTTACATGCAGTTTTTGTTGTTTTTGTTGTTCTTTTCATTGAAATTCTGAGCATTTTGATACTCATGGTGTTTTGGAAAATTACAAATAATGACCAAAATGCAATAATAATAAAAGTACAAGTTGTAAAGTACAAACACATTCAGGTACAAAAATATTGATAAATCAATGATTTGTATGTGAAACATTTGTACACGTGATTTACACACTGTTAATTAATGAGGCCCATTGTTCCAGAAGTCTTATATTTTGTTCAGATGTAACTTTGCAAAGCTAAGCTATTCTGCTGAGTCTGAGATGTAGCTCTTGGGTTTGGGTTTTTTTTTTTTGCAATTTCTCAGAGCATTGCGCAGTCTGGAGGAAATTTGCTGAGATGTCCACCCCTGGAAAGATTGTGGCATTGTGTTAACACAATGCTCCAGACAAGCAAACTGCTTTTATAGAGGTGGTCACACTGGCTCATCAATTACTCAAGTTTGTTTAATTATCACTACCTGGATGACCTGAACAGTATATAACGGTTAATCTTGCGGATACAGAGTGAGGATGAGTAAAACAGTGCATCAAGTGACAGTATAGGAAAGTGACGAAAGAGAAGAGACAACAGAGGAACTGAAGAGAATCACTGTGAGGTTAAAGCAATATTTTTCTCGTGAAAAAATGTAACTACCACTTTTCTTGATGCATGCTCAATAATCCAGGTAAAAGAATCCCCAAAAGACACAGAAGAGCTACCTCGTCAGGCCAAGACTCTATTTACACCTACAGGCCAGTGGCCACTCTTTCAGTGATGAGGATGTACACATCCTGGACAGGGAGAAACGCTGGTTTGAACGGGGAGTCAAGGAGACCATTTACGTGAAAAGGGAAAGACCATCTCTGAACCGAGGAGGGGACCTAAGGGTACATCTGTCACCATCTTACAATGCTGTGATTGCAGCCATTCCCCAATCTCTGTGAATGGTACTCATGGCGATTGATCAATGGTCATGACAATTTGCATACTAATGATCATGAAACTGACCTCATGGCCCATTGTTAGTCAATGGTGCTAGTTTCGGTCATTATGCAAACGTACTGCTTATAAGGTTGGGGAAACCTGCAGTCAGCTGAGACTGAAGAAGTCACTTGGATGGAGTGACGAAATGTTTCTCCCACTGAAAACGCTACGTCCAGATGAACAGATTCAGCTTTTTGGGGTAACTACCACTTCATTCAGACTACTATGATGCAACAAATTTGTAAATGCTTTTACAGTGTCAAGACAGACCCTCTCAGTAAGCAACTTCTGTCACTCAAAAGGTGATGCTAAGAATGGAGCAGCAAAAATCACCAAACAGAAAAAATAAATCCTTGCACCTGCATGAAAAGTCATTTGTTAGACTTCTAAAAGTTATTTTGATGTGTGTTTCTGGCTTTTCACCCTGATTTTAAATGTTGCTAAGTAGAAAGGTGTGATGGTCCAAAACCTCCTTCAGTTCCCAAAAGGAAACAAACACTGAGATGCCACTGAGAGTTAAAACACTCAATTATTAAATAAGAATTCTTTCAGCTTTAAGCTCAAAGAAGTTATTAATATAGCTGTTCCCGCAGGTGTTACAATCAAACATTGGATCCAGGCATCAATGAAAAACGGGGATTACAATGTTGAGTGGAGACATGTGTATACATCAAATATATGGCATGTACCATTGTCTGACTGAGATATTTCTTAAAGAGGAAAAAATGTAGTACAGATCTGAGAAAACTTTGGATCATATAAAATTAAATACCAGTAAGGTTAATGTGGGTTATTTAAGTTAAGCTAGATAACATACATAATACCCCTGGCTAGCTACAGAGGTATGTACAAAGCTAACATTAATACAGTAGCACAAGCAATGCATTTGGTAACATTTAAATTTTAATTATTCTCAATGAAATTACACAGTATGGGTCAGACAGTGGGGTTCAGCACCAAAAACCGACAAGCAGACAAGTGTCTTCACATATCCAGAAAAAAACCAAGATGACCCAAAACCACAATGATGTTAGTCATCACCATTTTGCTTACAAAAAATCATGTTCCTAAGCTTAATCACCACATTGAAATCTTAGCTGGGAAGACAGTGATTCACTTCTGAAATGTTTAAAATTTTGAAGGATACCAGGATACCATGAGTCTGTGGGGTGTAGTGTAAAATATGACTTTTAAAAAAATCTTAGGTTAAAGATGTTCCACACATGAATATCACAAAGTAAAAGACAAAAAAAAAAACTGTAGAAGAATAACAACTAAGCATCAGCCTACGCAGTATAGGTTTGGTCCTGAAAAGAAGTCAGATTTCTGATGCGAACAAAAGGAGGAGGCTCTGATCGGCCATAACTAAAACTAAGAGTCAGTTTTAACAATTAATTGTTATAATTTTTCAAGCAAAAATAGTACGTCATTTTTGTTCCTAGATTTTAGAATTAGCTTCTTTTTTTTGTCTTGTATAAATAGGTAAAGAGGCTTGCTCATCAGACAAAATAAGAGATTTGAAGCCAGTTGATCCAAAATGCTGCAGCGAGAGTACTGACAGGGACTAGAAAGAGAGAGCATATTTCTCCCATACTGGCTTCTCTTCATTGGCTCCCTGTTAAATCCATAACTGAATTTAAAATCCTTCTCCTTACATACAAGGTCTTGAGTAATCAGGCCCCATCTTATCTTAAAGACCTCATAGTACCATATCACCCCAACAGACCACTTCGCTCTCAGACTGCTGGCTTACTTGTGGTTCCTAGGATATTTAAAAGTACTGTAGAATGGGAGGCAGAGCCTTCAGCTTTCAGGCCCCTCTTCTGTGGGACCAGCTCCGAGTTTGGATTCAGGAGACAGACACCCTCTCTACTTTTAAGGTTAGGCTTAAAACTTTCCTTTTTGACAAAGCTTATAGTTAGGGCTGAATCAGGTGACCTTGAATCCTCCCTTAGTTACACTGCAATAGGCCTAGGCTGCTGGGGCTTCCCATGACGCACTGAGTTTTTCTTCTGCAACCACCTCTTTTCACTCTCTATGTGTTTATACACCACTTTGTATTTAATCATTAGTTATTATTAAGAAGATAAGATAAGAAGATAAGAATAACTTTATTGATCCCTAAGGGAAATTCGTATGTCTGACATACAGTAGTTCATCTTCTCTGGTTCTCTTCTACAGTGTCTTTTGTCCTGTCTCCCTCCCTCCCCTCACCCCCAACCGGTCACAATAGATGGCTGCCCCTCCCTGAGCCTGGTTCTGCCAGAGGTTTCTTCCTGTTTAAAGGGAGTTTTTCCTTCCCATTGTCGCCAAGTGCTTGCTTATAGAGGGTCGTCTGATTGTTGGGGTTTTCTATATTATTGTAGGGTCTTTACCTTACAATATAAAGCACCTTGAGGTGACTGTTGTTGTGATTTGGTGCTATATACTGTAAATAAAATCGAATTGAATTGAATTGAAGTGTTAGCCCTGTAACAAACTGGCGATCTGTCCAGGGTGTACCCTGCCTCTCACCCTATGGCAGCTGGGATGGGCTCCAGCCCCCCCGTGACCCTGAATTGGATAAGCGGAAGAGAATGGATGGATGGATGGATGGATGGATGGATGGATGGATGAATTGAACTGAATTTAAT
>VUQS01017291.1:2523-13493 GCA_015108495.1 Heterochromis multidens | reverse complement strand
ACTTGGGGACACATTCAAAGTTTTTGCAATTTTCTGGACTAACTGACCTTCAGTTCTTAAAGTAATGATGGACTGTCGTTTCTCTTTACTTAGCTGATTGGTTCTTGCCATAATGTGAATTCTAACAGTTGTCAAATAGGGCTGTCAGCTGTGTACCAACCTGACTTCTGGACAACACAACTGATGGTCCCAACCCCATTAAGAAGGCAAGAAATTCCACAAATGAACCCTGACAAGGCACACCTGTGCAGTGACAACCATTTCAGGTGACTACCTCATGAAGCTCATTGAGAGAATCCCAAGAGTGTGCGATGCAGTGATCAAAGCAAAGGGTGGCTATTTTGAAGAATCTAAGATATAAAACATGTTTTGGGTTATTTCACACTTTTTGTTTACTACATAATTCCATATGTGTTCATTCATAGTTTTGATGCCTTCAGTGAGAATCTACAATGTAAATAGTCATGAAAATAAAGAAAAAACATTGAATGGGAAGGTGTGTCCAAACTTTTGACTGGTAATGTAAATCTTTTTTTCTTTAAAGAATAATCACTTTTATTAAGAGTTTACTCCATTTCTGCCGCTGTGCTCACTGTCTGCACTATTTTTTCTTTGTCTGTCGTCTACCATTTGCTTTTGCTTTCTCTCACATCTCTGCATTTTTCCATTCCTCTGTTTGTCTTTAAACCATCTTTTAATCTCTTCAGAATTATTGTCATTTTCTATAGAGTATGTCCCTGAAAGTGTGGGTGTCTCTGGCTCTCTATTCCCACATCTTATTCCATATTTTTCGTGCAGTTTTTCTCCATCGCTTTGGTGCAATGCTCCCATCAGCAATTCTGTGATCAGTAAATAAATCCTTTCACCACCATTTTGTACATTTCATACGTTTTTTAAAACTAGCTGACTTTGGTAAGAGTACTGCAAAAAACGAGGCCTAATGTAGAGTAAAAAGTGTTCAGACTCAAAAATGAAATGTGAAAGATTTATTTGAAACTTTACACAATATCACTGCTGAAACTGAAAAAAGCAAAACCCTACATGTGAAACTATCTTCTTCTTCTTTTCCTTCTTCTCCTTCCTTCTTCAGATCATCTGCCTCCATCTCACCCGATTCTGAGTATCCTCTTCTGTCACACCAACCCTCTGCATGTCCTCCTTCACTACATCCATGAATCTTCTCTGTGATCTTCCCCTTTTCCTCCTGCCTGCAGTTCCATCTTCAACATCCTTTGTCCAATATATTCTCTATCCCTCCTCTGCACATGTCCAGACCATCACAGCCTTCTCTCTAACTTTGTCTTCAAACTGCTCAACCTGAGCTGTTCCTCTGATATACAAATTTCTACTCCTGTCCATCATGGTCACTCCCAGTGAAAATCTTAGCATCTTAGCATTCACCTCCAGCTCGGCTTCCTGTCTTTTGTCAGTGCCACCATCTCCAAATCATACATCATAGCAAGTCTCACTACTGTCTTGTAAACCTTCCCTTTCACTCTTGCTGCCATCCTTCTGTCACAAATCACCCCCGACACTATATGCATCAGAAAATAGACAATGAAAAAATAAACATAGCACCAACTAATGTGTATGTGTGTGTGTAATTAGCACATGCGCCTGTGATACAAGACTGAGAGCATGTGGTTCTATTTTTTTCAACTGAGGGGCAACTTCACTACTACCACTTACAGTGTGTTACTGGCCTTGTTCTTTCTTACATATTTGAAAAAAGTTGGAACTGATTTCACTGAAAACAGTAATGCAATGCTGGACAGTATTAAGACAAGTGAACGATGTGTAGTTCTGACTGACAAACGTACAAACTGTTTTCATAAGTTGTGACATTCAGATGAGAAACCCATCAACACAACAGCAAAATATCTTTAGTACTGAAGTATGTGCAGAAACAATACTTGTGGTTTATTGACACAATTAGAAAGGCTAAAGTGGGTGGGGAAATGCATTCCTAATTTGAGAACTCTATTAAGAGTGGTGAGAATGATGCTCCTGATGTGAGAATTGCAGCAAAGTGAATGTCAGGGGGGATTTGTGACAAAAGGATGGCAGCAAAAGTGAAAGGGAAGATTTACAAGACAGTAGTGAGACCTGCTACGATGTATGATTTGGAGATGGTGGCACTGACAAAAAGACGGGAAGCCGAGCAGGAGGTGGGAGAGTTGAAGATGCTAAGATTTTCATTTGGAATGACCAGGATGGACACGATTAGAAATTTGTACATCAGAGGAACAGCTGAGGTTGAACAGTTTGGAGACAAAGTTAGAGAGGCAAGGCTGAGATGGTTTGGACATGTGCAGAGGAGGGTTATTGGAGAAAGGATGTTGAAGATGGAGCTGCAGGCAGGAGGAAAAGAGGAAGACCTCAGAAGATTCATGGATGTAGTGAAGGAGGACATGCAGAGGGTTGGTGTGACTGAATAGGATGGTAGGGAGCGGGTGAGATGGAGGCAGATGATCCACTGTGATGATCCCTAAAGGAAGCAGCTGAAAGAAGAAGAAGAAGACATTTTCACATGTATGATTTTGGTTTTCTCAGTTTCAGCAGTGATATTGTGTAAAGTTTCAAATAAATCCTTCACATTTCTTTTTGTGCCTGAACACTTTTTTTCTCTACATTAGGCTACATTATTTGCAGTACTCTTACCAAAGTCAGTAAGGTTTTGATAAATGTATAAAACTATAAAATGGTGGTGGAAAAGTTTTTATTCATTGCTCACAGATTGAAGTGATTGACTGACTTTGCATGTTTTCACATACAGTGCTATGAAAAAGTATTTGCCCCCTTCCTGATTTCTTAGTTTTTTGCATATTTGTCACAATTAAATGTTTCAGATCATCAAATAAATTTTCATATTATACAAAGATAAACTGAGTAAATACAAAATGTAGTTTCTAAATGACGATTTCATTTATTAAGGGAAAAAAAGTTATCCAAACCTACCTGGCCCTGTGTGAAAAAGTAATTGTCCCCTAAACCTAATAACTGGTTGTTCCACTCTTGGCACCAAGAACTGCAATCAAGCATTTGTGATAACTGGCAATGAGTCTTTCACATTACTGTGGAGGAATTTTGGCCCACTCTTCTTTGCAGACTTGTTTTATTTCAGCCACACTGGAGGGTTTTCGAGCATGAACGTGTTTGCTGAAGCAGCAAAGCAGCCCCAGACCATCACACTACCACCACCATGTTTGACTGTTGATGTTTTTTGTTGATCTAATGTAACAGATGTAACAGGACTCAAACCTCCCAAATTGTGACATGATGTGTTGCTTTTTGAGATCTTTTAGCCTGCTTCACTTTGTCAGACAGGTTCTATTTAAGTGATTTCTTGATTCAACAGGTCTAGTAGTAATCAGGCCTGGGTGTGAGTAGTGAAATTGAACTCAGCTGTCCAAAAAAGTGTGGTAAATCACAGTTATTTCATGATTTAGCAAGAGGGGCACCTACATTTTCACACAGGGCAGGAAAGTTTGGATAACTTTTTCCCTTAATAAACGAAATCATCATTTAAAAACTGCATTTCACTGTATGTGTAAAAGGTTTTGATTGTTTTAGTGGTTTTTGCACAGGTGAGTCTGTGTTATGAGAAATGCCTTGACTGTTTAGAGAACTGCATTAAGAGCTGTGAGAATGGCTTTCCTGGTGTGAGAAATTCACCAAAGCGATCGAGAAAAACTGTAAGCTACTCTGTGCAGTTTCCACACACACACACACGCACACTCGAACACATGTGTTCTTTTACCCATAAATTCAGAGGACATTACATTGACTTATATTAATTTTCTGGAAACTTACTTAAACTAACTTGAATGATTTATATTACGGGAGCTTGTTGTCCTCATAAGGGTGATATATTCCCATAATGTGGGCCCCCACAGCATTAGAAATACCTGTGCCTTCCTGGAGACTTATCGTATCATCACCGTAACCTTAGCTTAACCTCTCAAAACCTTAAACCAAGTTTCCATCATAAAATTGAATAATTTTTACGGGCTGTTGCTTTATGAGAAATTGTTAGCAGATGAAGGTCCCCACAACATGAAGGATATGCATACAAAAACCTCTAACACTGCATTTCTTCTTTAATGTCCAAAAATGTCTTGTAGCTGTTTCATTTACACACCCTGATCTTTGCTGAAATGTTGTGGTGGAAGAAAAGCCTTGTGATTAAAAACAGTCTAGCATTTTCTCATTGTCACCTTGAAAGTGTTTGCTTCAAAAAAATGAATGGATGAAAGAAAACTATCATGTACATCCTACATCCTACATTCTTCTCTAGATTAGCCCCTGGGCAAAAGGTTTCCTTGACTTATATAAAGATGGGTAACTTTCATAACCATTTAAACTCTCATTAAGGGACTCCATTATTGTTCTACATGAAAATGATCCTGGATTATCAAGTTAGTAGCCATAGAAACATGTATCACATTAACCCTTTAAAGCCTGAACCATGAAATAATTGCCAGAAAATTCTAATTTTTTGAAAATAGAGTTTTTATTGAACCTTCTGACAAATTTAACAAAAAAATAAATTAAATATTACTTTTCATAAATTATTTTTCATTTGCAATTTATTGCTTAAAAACGTATTGTGCAATTTATATAGGAATTTTGGAAAACTGATGATATAGAAGTCTCAAAAACTCAAAAGTGTATCAAATATGATACACTTGGTGTTAAAGGGTTAATCATCACTCAGCCTCCTATTCTTTGAGAAGTTGCAAGTCCAGACAAAGTACAGATAAACATGCAGAACACATACTGGTTTGTCATGCACAACACTTGGAAAGAATGAGGACACACTGATGGGTGATAAATTAAAGGAAAAAAGAGTGCAGGAATACTGGGTCACTTAATGCTTTAATTAAAACTGTGGACTTCAGTCAGCACTGCTCTCCACAATTGCCATCAAAACGCCAAATGATGAAATGGATTTTGGAGAAGCAGTGTTTTAGTAAAGTACAGGAATGATGTCAAGGAGCACTGAGTGTATTGTGGAGGCTTGTGGCAGCCAAATACCTTTCTGTCCTTCATTTCCTTTAATTTGCCACCCATCTGAGGGGGTTGATAAATGAAGGCTGTTTACACTTGATGACAGAATAGAACAAGACTGCACTGAATTCTGGTGGGTGTAAAGTAAATTAACAAAGGCTTGACATCAGGGCAAATCAACACTGTGAGCCTTAAGCTTGAAGAACCAGTAAAATAACCATTCATTCCCCAAACACATTGATTGCCTGGAGACTTGTTTCAAATAAATTTTCAGAGATATGTAATGCCGATCAAGGCAACATTTTAAACTGGACATTTTGTGGCAAAATCAATTCGTGCCAATAAAACCACCGGGATCAGTGGATTCATTGGTGGGGGTGAAGGTGTGTATTGGTTTGCATGAAGTACAAATTAGATAGAGGTTTATTTGTTCTGAAAGGGAAATTTGGAAGATCCAGAATGTAAAAAGCTATTGTAGATAATTAGTTATTTTTTTAAATGCTGATTTAGTGCTGATGTACCCTTTATAGGTCAAAGTCAAAGCCTCACAACTAAGAAATACATGCTGGACACAAATCACATCTATCTAGATTTGACTCTGGACAATTGCAGTCAACACTCTAAAAGCAAGCAGTGCAGTCAAACTTCGTTTTTGCTGTTGGTTTTACCAGGAGGTAAACACATGGGGTCGTCACAGTATGAGGTGTAGTCTTTGGATGGGATGACAGGTGATTGACAGCATGAGCATGGAGGGGAAGTGAAGGGGTGGGGTGGAGTGGAGTGGGGTAAAGAAAGGGGAAAAGTGAGGAGAGGAGTTAGATGAACGTGTTGGATGTGTGAGGCAGGACTATCCTTACACTGTAGGATAGTGATGGTGATGTATAGTAGCATCTGGTGGGGGAGTAGAATAGATAGAAGGGTCACTGTATCATTATTGTACATTGAAAGAAACCAAATGAAGATTTCTGTGTTTGTTGAGGGAAGCTCAGTTGCAGTTTGATCTTTAGCTTTCAGTTTTATTTGTATCAATTAAGTTCACTGAATGTTAGTTATTAGTTTTGTATGGCTTCAAAAAATTCAAAAAAGAGCAAAGGAATGTATTACCAAGCGTAGAAAGAAGAAAGAAAGGCAAATTAATTTTCTTTATTTACTTATTTAGGGGAATTTTAACCTGCCTACAGCCCTTTTTCATATTTTTTTTCACAGCCAGGTGCTGCTAATAAAATGCACTTGATTAATTTATCGTCAGCAAGTGTGAGCACCTCTATAAAAGCAGAGGTTTCTGCAGTTTGCAGGTCTGGAGCATTCAGATGTGTGTTAACAAAATGTCAGGGAGGAAAGACATCAGCGGGGATCTTACAGAAGCAACTGTTGCTTCCCATCAGTCTGGGAAGAGTTATGAGGCCATTTCCAAACAATTTGAAGTTCAACATTCTCCAGTGCAAAAGATGTTTCACAAGAGGAAAACATTCAAAACAACTGCTAATCTTCCCAGGAGTGAACGTCTCAGCAAATTCACCCCAAAGGTCAGACTGTGTAATGCTCAGAGTAACTGCAAAAAATCCCGAAGAGCTACATCTCAGACGCCACAGGCCTCAGTTAGCACGTTAAATGTTAAAGTTCATGACAGTACAATTAGAAACAGACTGAACAAGTATGGCTTGTTTGGAAAAGTTGCCAGGACAAAGCTTCTTCTCTCCAAAAAGAACATGGCAGCACAGTTTAGGTTTGCAAAGTTGTAATTGAATAAACCACAAGACTTGTGGAACAATGTCCTTTGGACAGACGAGACCAAATCAGAGATGTCTGACTATAATGCAAAGTGCCACGTTTCGCCAAAAAAAAAAAAAAACCAACATATCAGCACAAACACCTCATACCAACAGTCAAGCACGGTGGTGGAGGGGTGATGATTTGGGCTTGTTTTCCAGCCACAGGGCACCTTGCAGTCATTGAATTGGCCATGACCTCCTCTGTATACCAAAGTATTCTAGAGTCAAATGTGAGGCCATCTGTCTGACAGCTAAAGCTCGGCTGAAACTGGGTCAAGCAACAGGACAATGATCCCAAGCAGAACAACAAATCTACAACAGAATGGCTGAAAAAGAAAAGAATCGAGGTGCTGCAATGACCCAGTCAAAGTCCAGACCTCAACCTGACTGAAATGCTGTGGTGGGACCTTAAGAGAGCTGTGCATAAACAGATGGCTGCAAACGTCAATGAACTGAAGGAAATTCCTCCACAATGATGTGAGAGACTGGTAAAGTCATATAGAAAACCACTGTTTCAACTTATTGTGGCTAAAAATTGCTATTGAATCATGGGGTGTACTGGTTAACACATTAGTTTGGCAAGCGAAAGGTTGCTGTTTCGACTCTAGCTGGAGACACAAATTCCCTATGTGGTTGCGTCAGGAAGGGTATCCAGTGTAAAACTTGATTTTGCCAAATCAAACATGCAGCACTACCTGCTGTGGTGACCCCACAGCAAAAGTAGCGCACAGGACTGCATAGAGATGAGTTGAATGCTTGTCTGTAGACAAATGTGAGTATTCTGCATGTTCACATGACTGGCTGGATAAAAGGCCAACTAAAAGATGAATAAATGATAATAAAAGACACCTTTAGTTACCACTGTATAAGAAAAATTATTGTATAGGGTGAAACTGCAACCCAGTTCCCTTTCACACGATTGTAAAGAATTGAAAGTTAACAATGTCAATATTAAAACTAACAGTGTTTCAGCAGATGAGCCCAAAAAAATTGTACTGTTGACATAGATGCTAATTAGTCAAAAATAAATTCTCACTTATTGAGACTAAAAGTGTAACTGAAACAATGTTAATTTCAATATAAATAGCAAAGATTTTATAGATTAAATGCTATCAAGTTTACATTGATAATGTTAACATGCATACCAACAGATTCACCCTAATTGAATGCAGTACATTTCACTATTTCAGTAGTGAGTTCCATTGTCTGGGTATTTAAACACCTAGTACAGTATTAAATTAAATGCACTCTTTCCACTTTTGAGAACTGGATGAGAAGACTGTAAACCTCAACAAAGTAATCAGCTGGCCTATAATTTCAGCTCATACTGGCCTGTCAAAGATACTGGTATCTGTGTATGTTCTCTGACATGCACTGATATGAAAACTGCATTTATTTATTTATTTATTTTTTAAATTTTCTTTACAAAACATGACGACAATGGAAATTTATATATGCATGTGCATGAAGAACATCTGCAAATATCTGAATTTTTTACTCCATAAATAATCTGTAATGAGGTCAGCCCCTAAAATAAAATCCGGGTCAGGCTCTAGAGTCTTATCCCGACATTTATACCCAATAATTAAGAAGCGACAACCTGCAGCTGATCAGCTTAGCTTAGCATAAAGACTGGAAATATCTGACACAGTTCAGTCCAAAGATATCTACCTGCCAGAGCACACTGAGTAATTACTTAAAACAACACTTTAATGTGTTACAGTTTGATGTGCTAAAAAAAAAAGCGTAAAACAACAATTTGTTGTTTTGTGATGGGGTTATTTTTTTGGCAGGACCAGCTACCAAGCAATCAGCTGCTGCAGGAAGTTGGTGATCTCAGTCAAGAAAGCTCACCAAATAACCCTCTGTGCAAACAGCAATTAATCGATTTTGCAATTAAGTTTCTGCCAGGAATAAACACAAAAGACATAACATAGGAAACAGTAAACTGTAGAATTGAGTTTGATGTGTTTTTTCTACTTTACGACGCGACCATCTAAGCTGTTTCCAATCTTCTAAGCCAAGCACAGCTACTGGTTGTAGACTTAAGGTTAACTGAACAGTGCTGTGTTAAAGAAACATCAGGAAGGGCATTGGGTATAGAAATATGCCAGCCCCTCCGAAACTATGCTTAGAAAAAAATAAAGCAGTGTACTGTACAGCTCGGCACTGTCGTGTCTCTTTGCTAGATTATTCTGTTCTGCTGCGATGGACATGTCTCCTAAGGTATAAATTAACAGGTTTCTAGAGGTTTGCAAGCCTTAAGTAGAACTGAAAATGCTTAAGAAGAGATCTTTACTGTTACATTCACTTCAATCAGCAGCATGGTTGTGATCTCAGGAAAATTTATTTCCTGTTATCTCATGACAATGAAGTAATTAAAGCCGGATCAAAGCTAACAAAATGTGATTACTCAAGACAATTAAGTCATGAAATGGAGATAAAAGGATTAAAAAAATATGAGAAAACAAAGCTGCTCCCAGTTTCTGTAATGTAGCAGCAGCCAATGCATAGAATTCCACTGATGTCCACGTTAAGCAGATTATTAAATGAATCATTTTACTTTGTACCGCTCAATACTGTAATCAACCCCTGTGACTTCACTATTAGTATGCATGTTAACATCAGAAGGCACCCTTTCAATCCATTCTACGGCTGTATGAGTGATATTTAGGAGGAAATGAGGGGCTACTACCCTGAAAAATAAACTAACAAAATGGTAGACTAATTAATGTTAAAGTTTAACTGAATATGTGAACATTAGGGAATGCATTCGCAAAACCAGTGTGTCATTTTCAGTGCATCTGTTTGTCAAGAAGATGGGAAACACCCCTCGTGTTACTCTAAACAGAACCGGTATTAATGCAGCACACATGTTGAGGCACATGTGCTGAAAGCAAAAAGGAGATGGTGTGTGTCCCATAGTTTGACTCAGTGAAAATGATGACCTTCATGAGAAAATGTCCACTTTTGAAGTTTGCTTCAAAAATGTCTGAAATGTTGTTGGAAAATGCTCAGATGAATTATGGAGGTGTGACATGTGAAAAATGGGTGATTCGTGAGCTGAAGGAAAGAGTCATTAGGCATCATAAAACCTTACAAACACATCATGATAGTATTTTGATTGGTAAAATGATGACAATAAAATGCTGAATAAAGATTTTTTTTTTTTTATGTGGAAAAGTAAATAACTGTTACCTGCCAGAGTTTTATAATCAAGCAGATCAAACAAAACAATGGCCACTGCTGACCATGTGATGATAAGGGCCACAACCAGCAGCCAGGCCATTGGTGAGGTAAATGTTAGCATGACATCATCCAGAAATGTCCTCTGATTGGGCCGAGATGGAGAAGCCACCTCCCTGCCGCTGGTCTGACTGCTCATTGGTGAAGATAGCTGGGAGCAGAGGGAGAGAAGAAGGAAGAACGAGATGGAAACTGGAGAAGGTAAGTTTGGTTACTGAAATACTGAAATGAAAAATTAAAAGCATCGCTGCAAGGCCCATTCAATTCAATCATTTTTTTTTATATTGTCAAATTACAATATACATGTGAGTCTGATCTGGGCTTTTTGGATTGTAAGGTCAAGATGTTACAATAAAGAGAAACCCAACGATTCCAGCCTGGCATCAAGAAACAGAGTATGAATGACACATCAAGTAATTTCACCTGTTACTACTAACAGGATTTGTGTGTGTGTTTTGTTTTTTACAGTCAGTGGGACATGATTTAATTTAAAGAAACATTACTGCTGAGTTTTTCCAATATTTTTTGGCACTTTAAGCACCATAAGGCAAGAAGCATTTAATTGCATTATATTCAAGAGAAGGTAAACAATTCTTCAGCCAGTATCTCCAAAACTGGGAAACTCATGCTGAAAGTAAATGTAAACAGCACTACAGTAAAATCTGTACATTTTGATTTTGCAACAGATTGCTCCTTTAATGCTGTAAAGTGACCCATGACAAGCTTGAAATGCATAGAAATAACAATCAATAACATGCTTGAAGTGAGTGACAAATCAATATAAAGAGGGAATTTCGTTAAATAAGACAGATGTATGCTAAGATGTTAATATTAAGTGTATCTTTAAATATTAAGTCAACTCTATTATATTGACAGACTGCAATGTGTTTAACACAAAAGACTCTTCTGTAACTTCAACCAAAGCCCCCCAGCTTTAACCAA
>VUQS01017284.1:7171-26582 GCA_015108495.1 Heterochromis multidens | reverse complement strand
GACTTGAAACTAGTAATTGAGATCCCAAAAAGTTGAAACTGTTCATCTGGACGTAGCGAGGAGGGGGCCTAAGGGTACATCTGTCACCATCTTACAATGCTGTGATTGCAGCCATTCCCCAATCTCTGAATGGTACTCATGGCCATTGATCAATGGTCATGACAATTTGCATACTATTGATCATGAAACTGACCAAATGGCCCATTGTTAGTCAATGGTGCTGGTTTCGGTCATTATGCAATGTACTGTTTATAAGGTTGGGGAATTCTGCAGTCAGCTGAGACTGAAGAAGTTACCAGAAGGGGACGAAACGTTTCTCCCACTAAAAAATCGCTATGTCCAGATGAACAGTTTCAACTTTTTAGGATTCTTTTACCTGGATTATTGAGTATGCATCAAGAGATAGTAATTGAGATCATAAACCTATCAGAAAAGTCTTTATTGAAGTCATAGAACAAGTGGGCTGAGGGCTGTTTTCTTATAGACTTTTATACACTTTGACATTCTGCAATCTAATGGTCGCCTCCTGCTGACCATTAGAAGACATGCAGGCTAGAAGACTTTTGAAGACTTTTGCATTGGCTACACCCATCTTTCATATAGACTCTGTGAGTTCAATATATTTGAATTCAGTGCTTTAAATTTCCCTAAATTTGCAAACCTAAATTATCTCTGCAAACTTTTAAAAGGCTCAAATTAACTATTTGCCCATTTGTGAACATAGGAGCTCCAGTTGATTTATATTTTTTTTATGTTTGATTTTCTTATGCAGACGAGGATTGGACTTCTTGATGTTCTGCCCACCATTCATTGTAGGCCTCCAAGAGAGGTGATGCAATTGCTGGCCAATCGAAGGCTATCAAGAAATAAGACCTTGGATCCACTGATGGATGAGCAGGAGTTTTACAGTGAGGGGATTCAAAGACCCTATCAGTACTTAAAGCTTTACAAGCAGAATCAGAATCTGGATCATTTGAACTACCAGAAAGGTTCCAGAATGGGGGATCACAATGACTGTATCAAACTCTTCCTATCCTACTGTGGAATGCAAGATCCATCTTGGGGTGAGCTGAAGAACTTCTCCTGGTTCCTCAATGAGCAGCTGAAAGACTGTGAGAACTCAGTTTTCTGTGATCGAGATTTTCTTGCTGACCAGCTTCCTGGTTTCAAAAGCTTTATTGTGAAGTTCATGATTCTAATGGCAAGAGATTTTGCCACACCTTCTCTGAACACGTCTGATGAAAGTCCCATGCCGCACATTGAGAACAGTCAGGAAGAAGACCTTCTGGCCCGACTGACAATTCGTAAGCGCTGGGAAAATGAGTCTCATCCATACATTTTCTTCAACGCAGACCACATGTCAATGTCTTTCCTTGGCTTTAATGTAAAGGCATTAAATGCAGTTGATCCTCACAGCAATACGATCCTGATACGCCATGTGATGTCACAAGAGCTTTTTCAAGGTTTGCAACGGCAGAGGATTTCCCTGACTGAGGACTTTGATCAGTTGTCCCGGGCAGACAAAATCAAAAGGATTTCATGTGTTGTTGGAGCAATGAAAGGGATTACGGACAGGGGATTTGATCCAGACCCTACCTATGAGCTCACTGCTGACAATGTGATGAAGATGTTGGCCATACACATGAGATTCCGATGTGAAATTCCTGTTGTCATCATGGGCGAAACTGGCTGTGGAAAAACCAGATTGGTCCGTTTTCTTTGTACTCTGCAAAGGGAGGGAAGATCAGTAGAGAACATGGTACTTGTCAAGGTGCACGGTGGAACCACTGCAGAAATGATCTACAGAAAGGTGAAGGAGGCTGAGGCACTTGCTCACAACAACCGTGTGATGCACAAGCTAGACACCATTTTATTCTTCGATGAAGCCAATACCACAGAGGCCATTTTTGCCATCAAGGAAATCCTGTGTGACCGAACAGTGAAAGGACAACCTCTAAAGGCTGACAGTGGGTTAAAAGTAATAGCTGCCTGCAACCCTTACAGGAAGCACTCACCTGAAATGGTGGAACGTTTGGAACGTGCTGGATTAGGATACAGAGTGAAGGCTGATGAAACAGAAGACCGCCTTGGCAAAGTCCCTCTAAGGCAACTCGTCTACAGAGTTCACCCTCTGCCTCCAAGCATGGCTTCTTTGGTATGGGATTTTGGTCAGCTGAGTGATTCAACTGAGCTTTCCTACATTCAACAGATTGTCCAAAAGAAAGTTGCTGACCATCATTTGCCACTAGCATGCAGTAGGATCATTTCAAATGTGTTAGCAGCCTCCCAGATATACATGCGAAATCGGAAAAATGAGTGCAGTTTTGTGAGTCTCAGAGATGTGGAGAGGTCCATAAAAGTGCTAGTTTGGTTTTACCAACATACCGATGCCCTTTTCAGCAACTGCACCCATCTCAGTGAGGATCATAAAACACTAAAGTGCCTGATTCTTGCTGTTGGAGTCTGCTACTACCCATCTCTGGTGACCAAAGACGAGTACTTGGCTTACATTTGTGGGTACTTTCCAGACCCTTTCCGCTCTTTAGATGCACTGCAGAAAGAGATTTCTTCTTGTCAAGACTTCTTCCTTCAGAACATACAAACCAGGGAGACCATAGCCAAAAATGTTGCACTCAAAGAAAATGTGTTTCTCATGGTGGTTTGCATTGAGCTCAGGATCCCACTCTTTCTGGTTGGCAAGCCAGGCAGCTCCAAGTCACTTGCTAAAACTGTTGTTGCTGATGCCATGCAGGGACAGAATTCCCACTGCGAGCTATTCAAGAATCTCAAGCAAGTTCATATGGTCTCCTTCCAGTGCAGCCCTCACTCAAGTCCAGAGGGCATCATAGGGACATTCAGGAACTGTGCCCGCTTCCAGAAGGACAAAAACATGGACGAGTATGTGTCAGTGGTAGTGCTCGATGAGATAGGACTAGCAGAAGATTCTCCTCAGATGCCACTGAAGACCCTTCATCCTCTCTTGGAGGATGGTTGCATTGACAATGACAAGCCAGATCCACACATGAAGGTTGGGTTTGTTGGCATCTCCAACTGGGCTCTTGACCCAGCCAAGATGAACAGAGGGATATTTGTGTCCAGATGGGATCCAAGTGAGGATGAACTTGTTGAAACTGCCAAGGGCATTTGTTCATCCTCGAACCAAATTCTCCTGAAAATCAAACACCTCTTCCTAGCTTTGGCGAAGGCCTTCTTGAGCATCTGTAAGGAGACCTCAAAGAATCAGTTCTTTGGCCTGAGGGATTATTATAGCCTTGTCAAAATGCTCTTTGCTGCAGTCAAAGCCACACAGCAAGAGCCAGATGGCGAACAGCTGGTAGAGGCCATCTTGCGTAACTTCAGTGGACAGCCAGAGGATTTTGACCCTGTCATATTTTTTCAAGACGTTCTCCAAGACCTTACAGAAATTCCCAGACCAAGCACCTTGCAAATGGTGAGAAAGAATCTTGATCATGGCACCACTGAGGAGAGCCGGTACCTCCTTTTACTGACCACCAACAATGCTGCTCTCCATATCCTTCAGCAACAAGTGTTTGCCAAAAGAGACAATCCACCGCCAGAAATCATTTTTGGCTCCGGATTCCCAAAGGACCAGGAATATGCCCAAATCTGCCGTAATGTGAACCGAGTGAAGACATGCATGGAGACTGGACGTACTGTCATCCTCCTCAACATGCAGAATCTCTATGAAAGCCTCTACGATGCCTTGAACCAGTACTATGTTTACCTCAGCAAGCAGCAGTATGTTGATCTGGGTCTTGGCTCCCACAGGGTCAAATGTCGTGTTCACACAAACTTCCGACTGGTGGTAGTGGAGGACCAGAAGAAGGTCTATGAGCACTTTCCAGTGCCCCTTATCAACAGGCTGGAAAAACACAGAGTGGATAGGAGCACTGATCTGGAAGCATGGCAACACAGAGTTCTCGACAAACTGAGAGAGTGGATGAAGGAATTCTCTGGCAAGGCCACAGAAGATTTCAAGCTATCTGACATTTTTATTGGCTTCCATGGTGATACCTGTGCCAGCGCTCTGTTGCAAGCACTAGAAAGGAGAGCACTAAGAGTGGAAGACACTCAAGAAGGACAGCATCAGCAGGAAGAACCAAACAAAACACTTGAGACAAACACACAGAAGGATGTTATTAAGCTGGAAGATGACCAGCTAGGTGATGCAATGGACACAGATCAAGAAATTGAGGCAGTGGAAAAGAATGATGATGAATCCACTGAGATATGTAATGACAACAAAGTGATGCCAGAAAGCGAAGAGTTAATGGAGACAGAAAATGATGTTGAGTCTACAAGAAAAAACGAGGAAGAAGAAGTCCTGGATTTAGCCAAAGGCCTCTTGTTAAACTGTGCCACCCCTGATGCTGTGGTGAGGCTCAAGTATTCAGATTTATCAAAGCAGGAAAAAGAGAAACTCCAGAGACTGTACTTCCAGCAACAGCATCACCACTCGCTTCGGGATTTTCTGGAAGATTGCTTGAAGGAGTATCAGGGGTCCAGCAGGTTTCTGGAGGTAAGGCACAAAACAAACCTCTAGCTTGTTTTTTTTATCAGTTCTTCACATTCCTTACAATCTGTTTACTGCACTGCCTGCTTTGTGGTTTTGTATAGGTTACTACGTTCTCCAGCTTGTTAACCAAATCAGATGTCAGGGTTGTAGCCCACGCTCTAGGACTGCATACAGACAGGATCCTTCTGCTGTCACTCCACCAGTTCGACACTGAAGTCTCCTTCTGCAGTAAAATACGGTACCAACTAGTCAAAAAAGCAGCACTGACACTTTGTCATTTTCACTAATTAATCATTCAGCTCCTGGGTATTCATCAAATCTGTGGGGTTTTTTTAGGTTTACCCTCTGCAAATATTTTATTTACCAAGTTCTTTGTGACAAATAAAGCTGCTCTCCCATCAGTCTCAACCTGCCAGTGAGCTCCAACTCCACCATTTTGGACTGCAGCTTATAGTCCTCGTTCTGCCCTGGAGATGTGCTTCGACCTGAAGGGCTGTTCTAAAGATTTTGGTCAAATCGTTCCATTTTTCTTTTCACCGTTATTCCCTTCCATGAGCACCTGTGGTTTGACCTCCACCAGTAGTACTTCTGTTGTTTTCTTTTTTAAGAACGGGGAAGATTGTCCATCAATTGCAGATGGCATTGTTATTGGAAATGGGTGTGCGGTCGTTAATATAGCTGCTCAGCCTGCCCAAGTAAAGTCTCTTTGTGTAAAACATTAAAATGTTCTGGTCTCAAAATGTCAAATATTGTTTAAAAACAATTATTATTGTATCCATCCATCCATCATCCTCCGCTTATCCAGTTCAGCATCGCAGGGGGACTATACCCTGCTACCATAGGGCGAGAGGCAGGGTACACCCTGAACAGGTCGCCAGTCTGTCACAGGGCTAAAGTAAAGGTCAAAGTTATTATTGTAATTGTAAAAAAATATAAAAGGTAGTGTCATTTCAAGTTTTACCTGATGGTGGCAGAGTTTTACTGTTACAGTATCTAAACAGATACACAATGATGCAGAAATGTGTAAGTCTGGCTTGTTGTCACATGAACATGACAGCATTGCAGGCGCTTACAGGTTTAGTTCAGAGCAGCATTTTCTATGATATCGAAGGGTTTTGATGGCAGTAACTATACAGATGTATCAGAGGCAGCTGGTGAGGATTAATCGTGTTCTTGCTCATCTGTTTGTATCAGGGGCTTCTTTCAAAACGCTGGCCACGCTCTTCATATTCTGCTAATCCAAATGGACCTTGAGGAATCCCACTGCAGCAGCGAGCTCATTGCATCAGCAAAGTAGGTCTCAGTCTCAAACTCCTGAACAGATCTGGTTTCAAGCAGGGTGAGTGAGAAAAAGGACATTGTAAGCATTTGAGTTGTGCTTGTCTGTCAACAGATACTGCACTATGAATTATTTGATGTCACTGGAGGATCCCACCTGTTGGATGATTTTCATTGTGAAGGTTTCAAGGATCCCAAGTCATTCCCAGTACATTGGTTTCCAAGGAGGTGAGGACCAAGTGGAAGAAAGATCATTGTTGCACAACAGTTATTTGTTTAGTTACTGCATCATCCATGATGTATTACAATAATAATACTATGTTTTATCTTTCCTATCAAAGGAGTTTGGCACTCGGTGCATATTGATGACCTGAGGGATTCAGAGGACATGAGCCTGAACCTGTCGGTTTTCTGTGGAACTCTGATTAGCAGCCTGCTCAAACCTGCACTGACAGGTAAATACTGTGCAGTGTCTCGGCACAAAAGAAGTATTATACTGTACATGGGAATCCAAATAGATAGTTTTAGATCTCTGCTTTATAATGACAGAGAGTACAACAAATTCCAAGCTTCCTGGAGTCTATTAATCATCATTGTCAATTACCTAAATACAACACATTGTTTTAATCCAAAGCATCCACTGAATAATAAAATATAAAAGATATTATTTTTTATATTTCTTGCTCATTTAATTTAATTAGCTAGAGTTAAAATGTATCTTTACTGTATTGTGTACAGTATAAGATACAGGTATCTTAAATAAAAGCAGTTTAATTTAATCTGAGGTGGAAGATATTAACTGGGCTAAGCCAGGCTAGTTTTTTTCCCAGTATCATTCATTTCAGGTGCTGCAATATTTGTGTAATATATCAAACATGTTAGATGTTAAATACTTTTAATAAAACAAGATAAAGTGGGTAAATTAGTTGTAGTTAATGATATCTCACCAGCTAGCTTTAACAAACCAGAGTGCAGTCACAGCTGCTTGGTTTTTCTATACTGCTGTTTATTTATTTTATTTTATTTTATCATTTTATTTAAGTTCTAAAAAGTAAACTCAGTTCCTAACTCAACTTCTACCAAATATATTAGTTAGTTTTGACTTCAAAAGGCAGTTTAACCTGCATTTATTTTAACATAAAGAGTATTCTTAATCTTCATCAGAAAACCATGAAGACAGAGAAACCGTGAGGGGTGGAAAGGCCTCTGAAGAAGACAGACATGTGAGTTATTGTGTAATGAGAGGGTAATGAAAAATTTAAAAAAAAAATGTTTATACTTATAAATTAATATCATAATTTTCTTTGTGTACAGGGCGACAGAGCTCATCTTCACAGTCTGTCTTTAGTGAGGTCCTGCATCCAAAAAGCAGTGGGTTTGCTGAGGGACCCCGACGACGTCGCATCAAGAAGTATGGAGAGGATGCACATCCTTCTGACTCTTCTGGGAACTGGTCAAAAGCACACAGGAGGTAAATATCTAATGCAGATTTCAGTTTATATATTCCTACAGTACGCTTTCATTGCTCAACAGCAAAAAATGGTCCGAATGCATCTGCAGAATTTTGAAAGGGTTTGATGACTAATACCACTCAGCCTCTCTTAGATTCTTCATTTATTTCTAATCAAACTACTCTCTGTTTAAAGCCCACTTTCAGAGGTTGTTGTTGAGCAGACTGGCTGAGGCATTGGCACAAAGAGAAGAGAAGATGGGCGCTCCTGAAGACTGGGTGAGCTTAGAGGCCAAGAAACGTCAGGCTCTGCAAGAGGGGGGGACTCTGAGGTAAAAATCTCCTACTGATGTGATAATAAATGTCACAAGAATCTGTGTGGCATGATTAGCTCAGCCAGAATTAATTCTTTTTCCTTATACCTGACTATCTCTAATTCCAGTAAATCTAATAAAACTAAGTATTTGTAAAATTGATCAGTTTTTGGAGGGGGTGTGCTGCAGATAGTATTGGACATTTTTACTATTTGCTCATGCACTTGTACAAATAAGGCACTTATATCCTATATAACTGTTAAAAAGACTTTTCCATTACTAAATTTAAAATACCTGTTTTGATAACTGATTGTTTCAGTAATTTTTCAAGTAAAAATGTCAAAACAAGACATTTGAAGATGTTCTCTTGTGAACATTTTAAACACATACCAAGTGATCGGTTAATCAAAAAATAAATGAACAGTGTGATGATTAAATTGTTAATTGTAACCCTTAAAATAGCAAATTTATAAATTTCTTTCTACCAGTCGAATTTGCTCCAGCACTTTCTAGTTTAAGCTTTAAGTAATAATCAATGATTTAAATGATTGTCCTTGCAATGTTTCAGTGCAATTTGATGGTGTTCTGGGCTTCTGGGAGACATTTTCAGCAATAAATTTAAAATAAACTTGCCTGTCTTATCTTTGGATTTAAGACATACCCTGTGGCGCTGTCTTCAGTCCACCGTGACACCGACCTTGGCCAGCATGTTGGAGGTCATGGACAGGTATTCGAATCTGGACCTGCTCTCTGATGACAGGCTCAGTCAGGGCCTGATACAGCTGTGGCTGGACATCCTGGGAGATTCACAGGTTTTACTTCTGACACCTCTCCAAAACCCAAGGTATTATGCGTTACCTCTTCTGTATATACTGTTGAGCCAAAACATTATGACCACATCCCTAACATATGCTGTTGGTCCGTCATGTGATGCCAAAGCACCTACAAGGCCCGCATGTAATGTAAGCTGTGCTTTGGAGTCACACTTTTCCCACCATATGTACCATTGTTTGATGGTTTGTTTCTCCTCCGACCACTGTTGGTAGGTTCGCCAACCAGAAGCACCCAAAAAGCTTTGCAGTTTCCGAGAAATTTGGTCCTTGTCTAAGTTGCTCTGGTCTCAACACCTGCCCAGTTCTCTTACATCTAACACGTTAACTACGAAAACCGACTGTTTTCTTATTGTCTAATATATCTCATGCCTTGATACACATATTTGTTAGAAATAGTCACTTTAAGTCACGTTACCTATGAGTGGTGACACTGTTTTGGTTCATCTGTGTGAATTTTATCAACAAAAACCATCATTTTTTTCTTTAATTATAATATTTTCCAGTGAGTCTGATCAGGAGGTGCTTGTGCAGCACTACTTCATGTTGGATGGTGAAGAACAGCCCTGCTCGGCCCCATTCAGCTGGCTGATCAGCCTGCACCTTGAGAGTCTGTGGGAAGAATCTGAATTTATGCCAGGTTAATGACTAAATATGCAAACTCATAAACAAGGTAAACACATGAAGTAAATGTACAGTGGGTTGAAATGGATATCTGTCTCTCTCTTTTAACTTCAGTAACAAAAGAAGGTGGCACAGAGAGGATTCTCCAGTTTGTGAGCACCTTTAACAACAGTAGGCTGGGCAGTCACCTCAAGAAACTCTCAGATGGGGACCGTTTGGATTATGGCCACCGCTATCTGCATGATTTCCTGCTGCTTTCCTTGAAGATCAAGTCAAAGGATGAGCTAAAGGTACAGAAATTATCAGTCATATATTTCGATATATATTTTTATATATATTATTTATATATATATTTTATTTTTAAATATTTTTAGATGTAATCAAAAACATCCAACATCTGAAACAGCTCACTTCTGTGCACCAATAGAATCTGTACATTCTGCATAGAAACAAGCTCTCTGTTAATGGACTAACCTTGCCACCAATTCCCAAAGAAGAACTCATCTTTTCATCACAATGAGAGCTTCCCGGTCCTGGACTATCTTGCCATTAAATAAGGAATATATTTAAGGTGGAAAATGAGAAGATACTAGTTCAAAGAAAACACCCATAATCTTTAAATTCATTTTGGGGAAGAGAAGGAAGTTGCAGGAAACCAAATCTGACGTGCAGGGAGCCTAGAAAGCAACTATTGTATCAGTGCTGACAAAAAAAAAACTGCTGTTGCTTCTCTAGTGATGCCAGTGATGATCAACAACATAAATGTTTCACACAGAAGTCGATGTTTTCTCTCCTTACGCTGTACTTGTGTACAATAAAAACAGTTTCTCTCACACGTCATCTTAAAACTTGAACAAAGCAACCAGACCTCGGAGTTGTTTGCCGATTGTGTCTCTTCTGGCTTCATTTGTTGTTTCAATAGTTAATTTAACACCTGCTCAATGGACAACTGTTAATTAGCCTGTTTGGCTAACACTGATGCTTTTACAGTGATGTTAATTATACGTGTCATATATAGGTGTTCACCAAGGCCATGCTGGGCTGTTTGTGTGAGCTTCAGACGTCCATGGGCACCATCGCTGACCTCTCTCCTGCTTGGATAATGGCAGCTTCAAAGCATTTTGCACCCAGACTGGACACCCTCTGCCACATATTTCTGCTGCAGCCCCAACTAGCTACTCATGTTGCTCAGCAGGGGTCAAAGAGGGAGCTGGAAGAAATGGTGAGGATAATCTTTTGGCTTCATTTTAACCATTCTCATCACACATATGAAAGTGTTTTATCTTATTAACAAGTATTTTATTTCTGGCAGGTGGAGGACATTTTAGCTCTCGGTATCTGTGTTGAGCATACTAAACTTCTGACTGTGGCTTCCCTGAACGAGTGTGAGTCCTTTTTGAGCAGAGTGGAGTTATTGCAGCCGTGTATGGATAGAGTGTTCAGTCAGAAATACAGTGCCCTGTGTGGCCCTGACTGTCTGCAACACCTGGACTCCATTAGGTGAGTCAAGGTGACAAGATGTAAAGAAGAAAAAGCAAAAGGTTTCTGTGTTTATTGGGTTTATTTTTAATCTCATCTACCATTTCAGATCACTGTGGCATGGGATGCTGATCGTTGCATCTTTCATCCAGCACATCACCTGTAAAGTTAAACAGGACGACTCAAGATTGAAAGAACTGGCTCTAAAACACTGCAACCTTCACCTGAACGTATGTAAAAATGTTTTCTGCATCTTCTGCGTTTGTCTGGATTTCACAAATTTATCAAGTAGATAAAAGCCTGAACACTATTCTCATTTTGACATTTGCTATGTGAAATTTTTGTTGTATTATCATAGTTTCTTCTAAACAGTTTAATAGCTGTAACAGAAATTGAATGGTCAGGGAAATGCAGGGGTATGCTCAGTAGATGTTACATGAGCCAACAGGGGTGCTTTCTGGCCCCTACCCAGTATTAAGAATCTCTACCGAGAGTGTCCAGGGTTTGTTATGTGTGGTAGAGAAGATGAGGACCTAAATGTAGACTCACAGGCAGACGATGGTTAAACAGAAAACAAGCCTGTGACACGTCCGTGTCTTATTGAAGGACCCCACAGGACTTGAAGAGGCAGTGTACAGCTGCAGCCAACATTTATTGACAACCACACTTCGTTCTGTACAACACTTAGAGCACAATCAATAATGCGTTTCTAGCTCGATGTCTCGCTTTCCAGCGTAGCACCGTCCTCTCCTCTCTCCACCACCTCGTCACTGTTCAGGCAGAGAATAAGACATGATTAGAAACCGGTGCGACACAGCCTACCTGGCCCTGCCCCCTGAACCCGCTGCACCACCCCTCCTCTGCAGCAGAGCCCTAGACCACACCCCACTACAGAGCCGGTTTATTGAGGCTGATTGCAGTAATACAAAATAAAGGCCAAAATACAAAAATGGAACTAAAACTTCACTAACAGAAACCTATACTGGAAAAGCCACTAAGGACACTAGGAACAGATACGCAAAAGCAAGGAGACACGAGGGGGAAGGTGACTCGAAGCTCTGACAAGGGACAAAGGGAGACTGAGACAATAAATATACAGGCAGGTGATTAGGGAAAGTGGCGACACATGGGAACACAGCCAAACTGAATACACCTAATGACACAAGGGGAAGTAAAACTGAACATGATGCACACAGGACAAGAAATTATCACAATAAAACAGGAAACATAACCACTCAGACAAAGACTAAGACACACGGACTTGACGTAGATAAAAAGGTAAACACACATGGAGATATGACTGACCGGGGAAAAAAGACAAAGTACAGACAGGGCACAGAGGGATCAGACAGACACAAGGACACTGCTGAGGCAGCATGCTGCAGTAAACTGCCTATCAGGTTTAATTAGTGGATGTGCTGGAAGTCAGTTCAGGATCATTTCAGCCTACTTTAAACCCTTGGTAGATGTAACTGTGGATGACTCAAAACAAAACATGTTTCCACTTTCCTTTCTGATTTTCTAACAGTTGATGCAAGAGTCCCCTGATGTAAGAAGTCTGGACACACTGCAGCAGCTGATCCGCATCCTCAATTCTTTCCATGATGAGTGCATCAGCAGGGATCTGAGGTCAGACTCTGCCTACATACCACTTCAATTCAGCATTTGATTGTTGCTTAATTTGACAGCCGTATTCAGACCCATTTCATTAAAAGTGTGAATTTTAAGCAAACTAAATAATTTAAAATATACAAAATAATGAATATCTTACTTGCTTCTTTTTACAGTTGTATGATTCATCTTTAATAATTTGTTTCTTTGAAGGTTTGGCATTTCTTGCCCGGTTTGCCTCTCTGAGCTCAAAGAACCATCCGTCCTGCCATGTCAACACGTTATCTGCCTGCCGTGTCTCCAGTGCTGCATTCGGGATGACAGAGGGTGCCCTAAATGCAGGAATGAGCTGCCAGCCGACTTCAACCCGATTGTTTCTCCCACCGTCAAGTGAGTGGGGAAAAAATTATGTTGAATATTTAGTGAGTCATGTACTGAGCTGTCGGTTTTGTGCAATAATAATTTAATTGACCATTAAGAACATATTGCACAATGCACAGTAAAAAAAACCCAGTTTTCCTCTCTAACTGCTCTACTTGTTCCACCTGGGCCACAGAGAGTCAGATATATTCACTCCAAATGGTTCTTTTGTTAAACATCTGTCCTTTGAGCTGTGTAGTTTAATGCTGAATGTCATAATTTCATGTTCACTCTCATAGTCTTAATTCAGTGATGTGGGTCTGTATTGCAGTGTTATTAAAGTCTGAAAGCTTTCTTCTGATTAATATTTAACTGTATAAATTTGTGTGGCTTAGGGCATCACTTGAACAGCATGCAGCCATCAGACACTGCTGTAACACCTTCTTCCTGGAGGTGGTGTCCAGGTTCTGCCTGTCAGAGGGTCAGAGCCCCGGAGAAGGGGTGGTGGAGCTGCTCTTCTCTTTACTCGTCTCCGCTAACGGTGAGTGGGAGAATTTGTCATTGATATTAATTAGATAACCGATGATGCTGTGGTAGTGAGGTATTCGCTCTGTTGTTCCTTTGTGTGCTGCAGGAGACGTGTACAGGACCAGAGAGCTCACTCCCTTCCTGGAGTGTGTGGATAACAGTCCAGTGGTCCGATCTGTGCTGCCGAAACTGCTGCTGCAGTACAGGTGAGGCCATGAATCCAGTGAGTGGAGGGAAAATTAGAACTGACACTGAAGAAGCATGACATGAAAACCAGAGTGTAAAAGCAAAAACAAGGATCAGACAAGGGATTAAAGGTTGTAAGAACCAAGCAGACAAAACAAAGGAGAAGTCAGTTTTCAGGGCAGTGTCATAAAACAGGCAGGATACCTACAGTGGAGGAAGAACAATGGAGTTTAATGGCATGAATCTCAGAGCAACACGCTGATAAAGTGTAGATAGTGATGCAGCAGGTGAGGAAAAAGAGGCAGGTGGAAGCGGTTGGTCTGAAATTAAATTAAATTACAACCAGGAAAATAGATGAAGAAGAGAGCTTTTGACTAGTCCTAAACAAATTACCTTACAGGTCACCAATAGGCGGACCACGGTCCAGATCCGGACCCACACAGCTTTCTGTACGGATCCAGACCTATTAGATTTTGAAGGACCGTTTCTATTTTACTCTGCGCAACTTTTCTCATATTTACGGTAGGGTTATTTTAATCTGCGCAGCTTTTTCCTTTGTCATCACGGTAGTCAATGTGTGCACACAGGACAGTCACATGCATTGTAGTTTATCCTCCATATGTGACGCTACTCAGCCAATTAAGTCATTTCATTGTGAATACATGCGTGTGTGTGTGTGTGTGTGTGTGTGTGAAAACCAAAGAGGGAACAGACAGAGAGAACAGAGGGGAACAAGCGGTTGTTAATATTTATTGAGATTGTTTACGTGTGAAGTGTAGTAAAGGAAAAAGAAGAAAAGGAGAAACTCAAACTACATATACACCTTTTCTTTTTTTAACTTAGCACTTTGTTTGAAGACACCTTTCTCAAAGGTTTGTATTCAAAAATAAAAGAGTTTCTTTTTTTTAAAATTTTTGAATACAAAAATATTTGTATTTATAAATATAATTTATTATTAGAGAGCCAACCAGTTCATATTAAAAATAAATAATGAACATTGTTGAAATACTATTTAATTGCACATTCTTTCTTTTACTTGACAGCCAGTTGTTGATGACATGCAGGCATTGATACAACTATTAGGCTACTTCCAAATATATTGTATTGTTGTAATGCATGTGGAAGTGCATTATATGATATTCTCCCTTATTGGATAACCAGTATTTACCAGGGTGGTACTTCACCCTTTAAGGTAGTGCTGTTGTACCTTTGACAGGAGGTGTTTATTTGAAAGGAGAATTCTGTACCTTAATGTCACTGTACAAAAACAGACCTTTTAAACACAGTGAAAAATCAGTACATTAGTTTAATTTTATTATTGTGATTCACTGATACATTTGGACTTTTCTAGTCTTTCATTCAAGCTTTGTCATGTCACATCTCCAGAACCTTCTGGTTGTGAAGTTTTGGTACAAATCTTTTCTTAGCTAATTGGAGTATATCTGTTAGTTTTGACCAGGCGAAGGCTCACATTCACACTTACCTGATGAACCTGGAGGAGAATCTTCTAGATAAAGAAGATCGCACTGAACTCTACCTTCTATTTGTCAACTGCTTCCAGGTGAAAAAAGACAGACTTTCTTTCCCCTTTGGTGCTCACTGCATTAAAATGATCACCTACAGTATATTGTTTATATCTACATAATTAGCTGATATAATTTAGCAGAAATCAGTTGTTTCACGTGATGAGAGAATTCAACTTTGAGCTTTTGTACATGATTGTTTATTTCTCAGAAATCAAAACATTTTTGCACAAATTTTCAACCTAAACTAACTGTACATTTGTCACTCAGGACTCTCTGTTGTGCTCCAAAGCGAGAGAAGTGGAGCAGAGTGGAGAACAGCAAACACAAACAGAAATCGGATTCCTGAGCAGGATCGCCAGGAAACAGACTCCAGACAGACAGGAGGATCCGGCAGAGTTCCTGCTCAACACCGCCAGGCTCAGAATATGTTTGAGCACTGCTGCAGAGCTGCTGGAGAGAGCCACAGCCCGAGGTGTGTTTGACTTTTAGCCACATGTATGTTGGTATATGTGCATGCCTAAAATGTGATATGTAATGCTGTAGTGCTGTGAATTTAGATCAGGTGTAGATCTGTCATCCTGAGAGATTATGACTGTTTCTTCTTGCATTCAAAGGTGTAGAAATGGAGGCTGATCAGTACCTGCTGCAGGTGAGGGGTGTGCTTGAGTACAGTGGTAATGATTGGCTCAGGGTTTACCTGCTGCGAGCCCTCCACAGATGCTCCGGTATGGACTTCATACTGTCCCTGATGAACAGTCCGGCCTGGAGGTGGATCTTCCCTGCAGAGCTGCATCGTCTTCAGGTAAGAAAATACCTAAAAACACAGAGATCCATCCATCCATCCGAGATTAGGTTGCAGTTGCAGCAGGCTAAGCAGAGTATTCAGAAATTAAACACTAAAATATTCCTTTTTTTCTCACAGGGAATGATTCCAGTTAACGTGGATAATTTCCTTTGCTGTGGAGCGCCTTATCGAGCCATGAGAAATGCTGTGGCTCAGGTTCTTCTGGAGAACAAATCTGACACCTTCATGACAGAGCTACAGGTGAGGGAGATCCAGAGATCCCAGGAGGTGGATGAGGATGTTAAGTTGACTTCTTTTATGAGCAGTCTACACTGTTTAGAAGGAAAAAAAGCTTCAGTTCTGTCTGTAGATGCCGTCATGTCTCATGAGGACCACCAGGGGTCAGTGAGGTCATTTAAAAGAATGTGTGAATAAAAATAGTTTATCAGGGACACATTGAGCCAACATAAACACTTTATAATAACTCATTTTTAGCATTTCTAAGCACTTGACATTCAATAAATTAGACTTAGGATGTACTAAAATTTAATTAATAAGTGACTTTTTTGTGTTTTTCATTTGAAATTGTACATTTAAAACAAGCTTCCTTAAGGTTGTTTTAAATGACTTAGCTTCAGCTTGTTCACTTGTTTAATATAATATTTGTTTTTTGCTTTCTCTGCAGAAACTTAGAGGTTCTCAGATCAGCCTTCTGGCCCTGGCCTTGTTCAGACATGTCACCTGTCGCTATAAGTCACCTGACGTCAACATACGTCCCTCCAGACAGGTCACTGTCTATTTTCCACTTCGGTCATGTCGGTTATACACTGATATTTAACAGAAGACACTGATTCTATGTTTTACAGGTCTACGTCTTGCTTTAAAATTTAAAAAGTTCTAGGTTATTGTATGTATTTAGAATATGTCTCACCCTGAAAACCAAGCAGCATACACAGTGTGCCCCAGATGGCTAAAAAAACAGGCTATGTTTTAGTTTTAATGTCCATCTACAGTTTTCTGACATGTTGCACTCCATGAATTTACAGGAGACAGCAAAGCTGGAAGAGTTGCTCAGAAAGAACATCAAAGAATCAGAGAAATTCAGAGATTTCTGCACTTCACTTCTTTCCAATCACATTGGTGGACCACGTTCATGTCTCCATGTAAGCCCGGATCTGTCAGCTCAGAGACAAACCCTCCTGGAGCTGCTGGTCCATCTGGACTCTGTGCTCCTTAGTGAAAGTCCTCTGCTGGTTCCTCTTCATCAGATAGCTTTCCAGCCAGAGAATGTCACAGTAAGACACTTCTTACACTATATTTTTTTTATTCTGCTCTGCTAGAGTAGCTTCCCATCATTCACAGTTCACAATAATCATTATTTATTTGATACTGGGCCTTTACCACAACAGGAATATTCACTCTAATGCCATCATTCAGAGCCAAAAGCAGAAAATAATGAAACAGAGTGTTTAGAGTAGTCTGAAGCTTGAGCTTTTGGCTCACAGGGATTACTTGTACCTACATTGACTTTGTTATGGAAACTTGGACCATGTTTAATATGAACATCCACCATTGGAACAATGTATACACAGGAAAATCAAAATAGGTCCCCTTTAAAGTCAGTTTACATGTCATAGGGAGTACCAGTCATCCTGTGAATGGTTGTTTAGTGTCTTCTGGATAACCCTGATAATATCATATGGATTTTATAAAACCAGGAAATAAAAGATGCAATCAAGTTGCATTAAGTGAAATGTAAGATCTTTTTTTTGTTGTTGTTGTTTTTTAAGGCTGAGCAAAGTATCTGTAGATTTTAAAAATGTCTCATGAGGTCATAAATTAGAGTTCATAAATTTAGCTAAATGATAAAGTTCTGAAGAAGGGGATAAAGCGATTAACTCAATTTACTTCTTCCTCTGAGGACTCCTTCCTGCCGACCATGCCAGATGATCACACAAGTGAAGCCAGACAGTGGTTAAGAAAAGAGGGGAAACTACAGGTCTACAGTAAGTGTTTCACTTTGTTAAGTTTGTTATTTTTGTCATTGACACTTTTTTCAAATATGATTTTTTTTTTGTTTATTTGTTTTAGAGTGTGCCAACGGCCATATGTGCTTTGTGGGAGAGGTAAGACTATTACTCTTTTCTTAATGCTAGAATTAAAAACATTATTTAACAAGTAAAATATTTCAGAATCAACAAGTCAAAAACAGAATTTAACAGAATTCATGTGTTGTCCCAAAGTGTGGAAGACCAGTGGTTACATCAACATGTCATTGTGGGATGCCAATTGGTGGAGTAAGACATGTCCCAGTATCTGGATTTACTCAACACACAGTGCAGGGGTATTTCTTTGTTCAGTTAAGCAAACTTGTAACAGCATGTGTCCATCAAATATCTATCTCTGTATCTAGTATCTGAGTCCCTCCATGTTTGTGTGAAATGACAGAGATCAGACGCGAACAGGACACATTTTAGGAGAGGCTCATCAGCGGTCTGAAGCCCCAGAAAGGCAGATGACGTACGCTCAGTCCTGCATCCTGCGGCTGCTCACACACCTTGCCATGCTCCAGGGCGCCATAAAAAATCAGAGGGTGAGACTTTACCTTAAAATGGCTTTGCATATCTCTGGTTTTAAAGGGTTGCATCATGTGATAATACTCCTGTTTTGATTTTTTTGTTGTAGGGGGTCGGTGACTTGATCCACCCCAGACCGCATGATGTCTTCAACTTCCTGTGGCAACATCTTGAAAAAGACATGAAGATTCTGGGGCAGACTGTTGATCAGAACATGGACAACACGGCAGTTACAGTTCATTTGATTTTGGCAAGATTCCCTGCACGTTCCTGCAATGCAAGACCCGATCTGTCCTCCAGATCAAGACGGGAGCAATGGGAGAAGCTCGTCTGTGATTCTGCCATTAACCCAGTGCTTCAAGTAAGGAATACAGTGTTTTCAAAGTCTGATACTAGATGCAGGTCTCCTGACACACAAAGACATTTTGTACTTCAGGGTGATGAACTTTTGTTTCTTCTGCTTGTTGTCAGGATTTGCAGAACAATCTGGCTGAAGCTCAGGACAGAATTGGAGCTGATGATGGACTTGCTGGAAGCCCTTTGATGAATCTTCTCTTCGGGGATCCTGGGAAAATGCTGTCCCTTCCCTCTAACTGCCCGACACACCACTCTTCCTTCTGGACTCTGCCCGAGATCATGACAGTGGAGCGCTTCTCTCAGTTGGTGGGAGAAATGCAGGGACGGCACGCTTTACCTCTGCTCAGCTTATTTCTTAAGAAGGTATCAGTCATCATCAGGCCGATGTGCAGCACATTTCACAGATTTTAAGTCAAGAGATCAGGTATGGTGAGGATGGCACAACTCTCCCCAAAATTTCACTGAAATCTGCCAAGGAGTGTCCGAGACATTGTGCTTAATTTCAGAAAAATTTGCAGGGCTGAAAAAATTTAACTGTAAAAATTCAGCTGCTACATTTCAGTTAGAATAAGTCATCATTAAACATCATATAAAAACACAAATACTTATAATTCATTGTCAGATATCAATAATATGCAACAGATGGCTGCCCCTCCCTGAGACTGGTTCTGCTAGACGTCTCTTCTTGTTAAAAAGGAAGTTCTTCCTCCCCACTGTCACCAACTGGGGCTCATAGGGGATTATCTGATTGTTGGAGTTCTCTCCCTATATTTTAATATTTTACAAGTTAAAACACCTTTTCTGTTGTTGTGAATTGGCGCTATATAAATTAAATTGACCTGAACTGAATAAAATATCAACAATATCTCCTTACTTTTTATTGAGTTAACTGGCCAAAAACAGGAAGACTCAAATGCAAAACTGAACACAGAATCAAAGTTTATAATGTTTTTTTTTTTTTTTAAAAGAGG
>VUQS01017275.1:17588-31855 GCA_015108495.1 Heterochromis multidens | reverse complement strand
TGGTTTCCAACGTTACTGGCATGACAAGCAGGTCCCACCTGAGATGTTTGCTACGCGTCACAGTGGAGGGGGCGCCATAATGGTCTGGGGTGCTTTATCCTTCAGTGGAACGAACAGCTTCAGGAGGTGCAGGGGTGTCAAACGGCCGCTGGCTATGTCCAGATGTTGCAGAGAGCATCCCTCATGACTGAGGGCCCTCGTCTGTGTGGTAACGACTGGGTTTTGACAACGCTACAGTACACAATGCCCGCAGGACAAGGGACTTCTTCCAGGAGAATAACATCACTCTTTTGGACCATCCTGCGTGTTCCCCTGATCTAAATCCAATTGGGAACCTTTGGGAATGGATGGCAAGGGAAGTTTACAAAAATGGACAACAGTTCCAAACAGTAGATGGCCTTCGTGTGGCCGTCTTCACCACTTGGAGAAATGTTCCCAGTCACCTCATGGAAACGCTTGCATCAAGCATGCCGCAACAAATTTTTGAAGTGATCAACAATAACGGTGGAGCTACTCATTACTGAGTTCATATTTGGAACTTTGATTTCTGTTTTGGGGGGATTTACGGGTTTTTTTGGAGGTATGGTCCTAAACTTTTGATCAGCTGTGAAACATCCTGTTTCAGTTTAAGCGTTGTTTTCAATAAATTGCATGCTCAAAAAAATGTTTTGTCTCACTCCCATTTCTTCTTGTTGCAAACTTACTAAGTACTTAGTAATATTAGGGATTGATGAGCAGTGTAATATTGATGTTAGATGGGAATATCATTTATTCTCAAATCCTGGGTAAATCGACGGTCAGGTCCTACTATATAAAGATTACTTTTAACTATCAATGGGGAATCCATTTTGTTACCATTTAATTTGTTAGCATTTTATTCAAGACCAAAAAGTGTTATGTAATGATAAAATAACTAAACACAAACACTGTATAACTGGAATTAAAGTGACACTGGATACAGATATTCTACTAACTTGGCATTCAGTAACAATAAATTCTGAGTCTTAGCTCATGGTATACTGTAAAAGTCTCAGAAGAGCTCTTGTTTTTTCTATGCTAACACAATCGTTACTTTATCCTTGTCAAAACAACAGAGTTGTAGATAACCACTTAGCTTACAATGCAGAAATAAAACACCAGAAACACATTTTGGCTTGTCAGAAAGACAGATGAAAGAAGTCCATGAAGTTAGGCAAGTGAAACAGAGGATAGCTGGAGGAAGGAGAATGTGTTTTGCTGGGAGGGAGCCATCTTCTAAGAAAGGTCTTGCACTAAAATGAACTTTCTTTCACCTTGCAATTACTGTAAACTGCTCCTAACTTGCATTTCCATTACAAAAAGTGCAAAGAAAGATTTTTAAGAAGATAAATGTACTTATTCTCAAACTTTCTCAAAGCTCATGGTACTTGTGCTATCATTTAAATCAATAACTACATAATATGATAAGTATATTGCAGTAATGGTTATATGAATATGTGCATCACTGCTCTGACGAAGGCTTGTGATGAGGCTTGGAATTCAAAATTAATTAATTTGATTAAACAAAAAGAGCAGATGTTAGATGTTTAGGATTTGATTAAACTAAAACAAATATATGTTCTATAAGTTAAATAAAGTTTACAATTAGATCAAGTGCTTTATATCAAAGCAATATTTCTGATGAGCTTGCTGGCTCTGTTTGATAAAAATGGCTTAATACTGGTCAGCTATGCAGCATTTTACAGATTCCACACGAGTGAATGCTCGAAACATTATTGGATCAGACTTAAACTTTCAAACAGACATACCAAGTATGAGGAAAGTCAAGCCTCTTACAGAGTAAAAAGGCAGCTGCTATACTATGTCAAATCAGTGCTTGGCAGAGTGGCGAGTGCATAGATGTGTAACAGCTGCGCTGATCATAGCTTTGTTAGATTTTGGTGAGGCTTCTTGGTTCTGTAATATGTGTTGTGAAAAAATACTAAAACATTCAACAGTTATTACTGTCAGTTATTCAGTTATTAGGCAGACAAATGACTCTAAAGGCTGTAATCATCAAAAGATATGAGTTAAAATGCTTAAAATGCTTAAAAAAATAAAATCACAAAAACTGGAAAACAGATCAAGAAATTTTAAACAAAGCAAACAGTAAAGCCCAGAGAGATGACAGCTGTCTTACTGCCTCATTGCTTTGCAGTGCAATTGCTTTTTGAAGTTTTATGATTCAGACAGTCTGTGTAGTGACTTTCTTTCAGAGGTGAAACATTCTGTATTGAACCTATTCTGCCTTCAATTGGAATATGTGTTTCTCAGTGACAACAAATAAGTCTCGCTTCCTTAGCTTCCAGTTTTCTTTTCATGTTCAAAATATTGGTCAAACTATCCATGAAAATAGTAATTCTGTTCAGAGTGATGTATTGAATTATCATTAACTGTTAGTAACAACAAAGCAAAAGAGCCTTTCAAATTGGAAATGTGCTCAAAGAACGAGAGAGGAATCTGTAGGACAAGACAATGAGGAAATCAGGAGAAGCAACAGGAATGAAAGACAACCTGGCAAATGCAGAACTCAAAGAGGAATAAATCACATGGAAGAAGATTAAAGCAATACTCCTCAAAATGCACAGAGGGGTTCTACCCAAAGTCCCTAAGACTATACAAAAAGTGAAAAAAAGGTGGGAAATAAAACAAAGGGGCATCCATGCATCTTCCTGATGCTTCCCCCTAAGATGAACTTTTAAGAGAGCACAGCAGGCAGTAAATAAAGTGGTGATGAGGATAATGAGGGCATACTGAGGAAGACCAAACAGATCCATCAGTTGCATCATCGGCAGACAGATGATGTGGCTAACAACAAGAAATCCTAGATAATGTTGCTTCAATGTTCAACATAAAATATCTGAACTTTTTAACACAACAGGCCTAAAGCACCAGATCCAGGTGCACACTGTACAAAGATGACCCCTAGACAGTCCAGCAGACAGTAGCGTGATGTAAGATACAAGTTGTGACATCATACCCCGTAGTGATGCACCAATCTCACTGGCCATGTGTAAGGTTACCTACAAGACCTACTTGAAACTTGCCATGTAACTTCGGAGCACAGTTTTTGTGCTGATGTTAAAGCCAGAGAGAGTTTGGAACTCTGCAGTTATTGCGTCAGCAGAGCACTGGCAACTTTTACACACTTTGTGCCTCAACACTTAGTGACCCTGCTTTGTTGCTGTCCACTTTGCAATATTACCTCTTACAGCTGATTGTGGAATATCTAGGAAGGAAGAAATTTCACAAATTGACTTGTTACAACAGTGGCATCCTGTTACAGTACCATGTTCGAAATCAGTGAGTTCTTGACCCATTCTTTCACAAATGTTTGTAAAGGCAGACTGCATGGCTAGGTGCTTGATTTTATACACCTGTGGCAATGGGACTGAAAACACCCAAATTCAAAGACAAGTCAATCATTTCATCCATAGTGTATCTTGGCTTAAGGTACATCTATTTATAGAGCTAGTGTGTGAGGTCTGGAGATACTGGCTAAATGTAAGTAGATGTAGACTCAGCATATAGCTTGGGTTCTAGAACCAGTCTCCTTAGGGGGTGCTGGACTTTATTCCACTATGGAGTTGCCTTCAGTGAGAGGTAGCAGGCAGGGATGAATATACTTGTATTCCCCCAGCTCAGTGCCTTTATGTTGGGGTTTTCTACTATGCACAAACGGGTTGTTTCCCTGGAGCTTCGGGTCAGGGAGTGGGTCCTGACTATTGTTTGGGTTTATGATACGTCAGAATATCCAGCCTTTTTGTCTGTGGGTGGGGTGCTGGGAGTTGCCTAAGCTGGGGACTGTGTTATCAGGTGACTTCAACGCTGGGCAATGAGAGTGAGACCTGGAGGGTGTCACTGGGAGGAGCAGCCTGCCTGATGTGAACCTGAATGGTGTTTTATTATTGGACTTCTGTCTATTATTGGACTCTTAATTTTGGTGAGAGTCATAGGCTGCCGCATACTACTGTTACTGTATTTACAGCTGTGCTAGTTTCTCACTAGTTTCTCCCATGCCCTTATAGTGCTACTCAAACACACAAACAATGTGTGTGAAACTGACAAGAGACAGATAAAGTAAAATAAAGCAAGAAAGCATTGTTGACGTTTGAGCTTTTCAGTGGTGTCAGTTCATCTCATGACAGTTTGCAGTTAAATAAAAAACTATTGGAAACATACAAAAGCTTTTGGTGTAGCTAGAGTGATGTACCTTGCTTTGCTGTTAGCTTCCTCCATGGAACGTTAGCTCTCCCACTGGTGGTGCTCTGCCACTAATGCATGGTGTTGCAAACAACATACAACTGAAACGAATGGGTCAGCTGTAGATTGGTTCATTGCCATGGATATCTGATCCAAATATTGGATTGTTGCATCCCTAATACCCTCAGGGGGGAAAGCAAGTGGGTGGGATAGTGTACAGAAAAATGTGTGCTAGATATGGGTAGCATGGAACTTCAAGTTACAGAGATAAGCAGCTGCTGGCTATCCAACCAGAATAATGGTGGTTGAAAAGCAGCAGAAGTTGTTGTAATGATGTAGCAATTCCTGAAAGCTTAAAGTGACATCAGGAAGCAGGAGCATGAGAAAATCAGAAAGTACCAAGGGCTGAAATAACATCTGGAAAAGATGTGAAATGTGAAGTTGAAAAATTCGGTAAAATTAGGCTGTGATCCCAAAGTGAAAAAGCTGATTCATCAGATTCCATGTACATCTGAGGTCTCTGTCCCATACAATATATTGATCCTATCAAATCAATGTGTGTTACTCTGGATGGATTTTACTTTGAAAAGACTCTAAGGGAATTCTACAAAGTTATGGCCTACCCTGCAGTAATTAGGCTGTGTTTCGGAGTTAGGTTGATGCACAACTCATCAGGAATGATAACTGGTTGGTTTAGGCATGAGGAGTGAATCTGAGGCATAGTAGGATCAGAGCCAATGAGTAAGTAACTTTTGCCCTCATGCTATTTTAATTTCAAATGAAGGAATAATTCTGCATTTTGTTATTTTGATTTATTTCATTGGTTTAGACACACAACTAAATTTCCGTATTTCTATATACACAGTTGCTCCTGGAAAAGAGCCAAGTTGTATAACATTTTGATTGTATTGCAACTCTAGGACCTGGTCTCTTCAGAAGTGTTTTTCTACTGGTTATTGGACCACAGGTGCTACACCTTAAATATGATGCATTAACAGAATCAAAAAAAAAAAAAATCTGGACCGTTACTAAGTTTCACATTCTGGTTAGAGTCCTGGGTGTATTACAATAACATTACAAAAGTCTGAATTAAATTTTTCAAGGGATAGTTTTCTGAATACGGGCTGTGTGCATTCCCTGTGGATAAAGTGCTTTGATACTTTATTATTTAGTATTTACAGTATTTAGCATGTAAAACTACTGTATAATAAGAATAAAAGAAAAAAATACATGTCTGACTTTCTATAATATTGAACCTTTAAAGATGCATCACTTGCTACTGACAGTGTGAAGGAGTTTATTACCTTCTTTTTCATAGCTCTCAATAGTTTAATATAAATTAGAAATATTTTCAGGATAATCACAGACCTTTGGAAGACCTTATCATATCAGAACAATGCAAAGCTCAAAGTTTAATATGTGACTTTTGACAAGATAATACCCCCATATATTAACATACTTTTTCTATATAAAATATGTACCTACACACAGACACACACACTTAAAAATTGGAGCACTACAAAGCAATAAGAGTACGTCAAATCAATACGTTAAACCAGCCAGTTGTTTTACACCTGCACACTGGGGCATATTTACAGAATTAGCTAAGTCTGAATTCAAACTCACTATATAGCCGGCAATGAATGTCTAATCCTTTTTTCTCTCCCACTCTCGATATCCTCTGTCTTTGAATTCCAAAAACATGAAGATGATTATGTTAAAACTAATCAGGTTTTATTCCACCTCACTGCTGCATTGTCCAAGCCTCATTCTGATTAAAGATGACAGCACTCCGTCTTTCTCTGTATGTTGGACACTGTTCATCTTTGCGTTTCATTTTCAAGTGTACATATCATTGGCATAAATGGAACATAAATAATATTGCCAAAACTGAAAAAAAAAAATAGGAATCCATCAGCAAACCAAAGAAAATGCAAGTTTCTCGACTCATTCATTTATCTGTAACAATCCCAAGCTCACTTATTAAATTTGTAGATGATACAATCCCAACAGAAAAGTTTTTATTTAATTCATATTGTGATTCACATGACTTTGGAGTAGTGACTACAATTATCATAGATTCATTTCAAAATCTCCCATCTAAATCTTGAACACTTTGTGAACAAATTAAAGAAAAGGTTTTATAATTTACCTTTTATCTGATTTTGAATTTTGTTTAACAAGAAAGCCAGCCCCAGCACAACTGCTCTTCAGTAGGTAATGAGTATGTCATTTAGAAATTGGGTATCAATAAGCAACTTTTGATTTATCAGAAAAAAAAGATTAAACATTCATGAATGAAACACTTTTATACCAAGTGGAAGTGTAAGATGCAGCTCTTTGCAGGTGCAAAAGCTTGTGATAAGGATGAAAGTTGATCTGCATGCGGCAGCAGCCTGGTACTTGACACTTTCAGCATGGCTCTTTATCACTACCTTTCCTATGCCCAAAATGTTTAATGCTTTATTACACAGTCCACAGTCTACATGTTGTGAAACCTGGTCTTTTTCAAGCCATTCCTTATACTTTCTCTGGGAATGATCTCACAAACATGCAAGATTCAACTCATGGTGCACAGTGTGGGATAGTATCAGACTACGATCTAAGTTAAACTAACGTGGTTGATCTGTCCGAAAATAATTATGTATTAGTACTACTAATACATATCCATGCTACAGTATTATTTGGCCTGTTTGTGCTGTTGGCCGTGAAATGAAAATGAACGATGCTTTTATAAGGTGTTGTAGGTGCATAAATGTAAGAAATTGGTCATTTTAGCCCATTGCTATGTGGTTGATAGTTAATATGATGACATCATAATAGCTGATATTGATAAGATCCTTCAGGGGCCTAGGATGTATGTGTTTGCCGGGTCTGATCGCTTAGGAAGAGTTGGTGACTAAAGAAACAAACAAAGAAAGATGTTTCATATAATATTTACTTGGTTGTATGCTTCTAACAACATTTTTTTTTTCATAATTAGTATATGAATCCTTCAGTTATACCCCCAAAAATGTTTATACTTTGCCCACAAAAATTCCTTCAAAGCATTCTTGGGATATTGTGTCTCATCATACCAGTCCATATCAGTCCATCATATCAGTCTATGTGTATGATTGCAGCACATTTAAAGAAATGCCTCAGATATTTTGAGGTAGACGATGAACAGACATACAAACAATCCAAAATATAGTACCCTACCGCTGCTGTTGCCAGCATGGAGGCTAGGCAGAGTTTTGTGTACACAAGCTGATAGCATTTTCATGCAGTGCAGTTTCCTAGCACAAAACAGTAGCAGAGGTCCACACATGCACACACATACACATACTTTTCTTCATCATATCCGCTGCATTTTGTCCTATCCCCTTTCAGTTTTGCAACAATGAATACATACATGTGAAAATCAACAAAATATCAGGCTAATCAGTTTGATATCAATAACAGCACCTAATCAGTGAACAAAAATCTGCTTTGTATGTTTTTTTCTGTCTTTTTCTGTAAACTGGACTTAATTGCTAAAATCTACAAGTGCCCCCCCCAAAAATAGATTTTTTTGAAAAGCTATTTTAACCCTCAACCATGATTGTTTCTAAACCTAACCAAGCCATTTTCTTACCTACATCTAACTAGATACAAAAGAAAAAGAAAGAGTTCTGTTAGAAAGACCTTAAGGCAATCTTCTCCCACTTGCACTCTTGGCCCATATTGAGAAGTACCTGAGGGAGGTTTTCAGAATCAATAAACCCTTAAATACAAAACACTTCAGGATTAACTTCTAAGGCACTAATGCTATTTACTTTAAATAAAAAAATATAAAATGGTGAAAGGCAAACAGATAAGGAATACTACCACATATGAAAACTGTTCAAGATAGATCAAATGTCAGACACACTTCCTTAAAACCACAAGGTCTGTGGATTAGAATAATGAAGTGTCTTCTTGTGAAATAGGAACAAACATAAATAACTATTTGCCAGGTAGTGCAAGTATTGCTCGCACACAGTTTTACTACAGTTAAATAAAATAAATACTCTTTCAAAAATTACACTGTCTTCCATGTGCTTAACCAGCTCAGTCTCTCACAGAGTGTAATACAATTGATTCCATGTTAACTATATAGCAGGTATAGCTACACTACAACTAGAAAACAGCCATACAATGTAAACCAGAATGCCAGCAAAAATGGGTGTGTTTGTGTTCCCTATGTGTAAGGTAAACAGAATGTGCACATTTGTGGTCATCCTCTTCAACACAGTAGTTTTAGAGGGAATGATGGATTCCCTCATCATGGCAAGGTTAACTAGTAAACTGTCCCATTAGATGAAACCATACCATATGGAAGGTTATGCACACAGTACACCCACACCAATCATATACAAACTACAGACATGTTGATCACAGTGACTTTTCGGTATACAAACATAGACATGCACTTGCACAAACACATAATAGGTCCATGTGTCCCTGCGATGATGGATAGGCTGGGAAAGTATTTTGCAGGCGCTTCTAATATTCAGGAGTGTTGTAATTTTTCATACAACCTTTTATGTCAGCCAGTAGACCCAGAGAAAAAGAGAGAGCAAGAGAGAGTGAGTGCAGTGTCACCTTTGGTTAGAAAAAAAAAAAACAGCTGGAAAAATTGCTTAAGGGATGCATAAGTTAGGAAACCATAAAAGTGCTTTGGTGGCTCCTTGGCTTGTTGAACATTGTGAGACACTGTATTAGGATTCTGGTTTAAAAACTGCTTTGTATGACATAATGTTAACTTTAAGTTAATTTGGACCTTTTAATGAAAATGTATTTTTGGACATTCAATATTAAAATCATTTCTATGAATGTTTTGTTAATAATGTGAATGTCCCATTATGTTTATAGTTTGACCATGGAATGGCTAAAAAGCAACAAACCATGTGACTCATAGTGACTGTTGTTTGATTACTGTACTGTAGGTGATAATTTTACACTAATATATAATTCTGAAATTTTATACTGTAAACTACAAAATCCATGTCACATTATTGACAGTTTTTTGGGGGGTTTTTGTTGTTGTTTTTTTTTCACATGAGGCATTCAACTCAGAAAGTCAAAGTAGCTTAACAGCTCCTTCAGGAATGTATGCCACAAAAAAATGTGAATTTATAGCATTTTTATTGGTTATCTTTCTCTTCACTCACTCTTCCACTGCACTTCTTATCTTTATTTCTTGCTCTTTCCACATATTACACAACTCACTCGATTTTATGGTGCACCAGTATAGCTCTAACACTGCCAGAGTCAGATTAAAGGATGGAGTCTAAAACGGTTAAACCAAACATGTGACATGCTGTGCAGCCAAAATAATTTCCTTTACCAAGAATTCAAAGTGGTTTGTATATATGAGTTGAAATTATTTTTAAAGTAAAGTGTTAATTTCATAAATTACCAAGGTGTCCAGTTAGTGTTCATAACACCCAAGCAGCAAAGCAGCCAATGAAGAGTTACTAAAGAATTCAACCATCACTGTCCATATTGTACATTTAAGAAAAAAAATGTCAGCTCTTGTCCTCCTTCCACTTCTGGCTTTTTACTATACAATAAACAAATAAATAAATAAAACTATGCCTTTATTATTGGAGACACGCTTTTATATCTAGTTCACCCTGTTTCAAAATTAGACATTGTGGATTACTCTCCCATATGCTCTGTTAATTTGCTGTTGCTGCTGTCATTTGCTGTTAAAGCAAACTCAGCACTTCCCCCATCTGTTTCACATTAAAACATTTTGAGTAGTTAAGGGGGTTGAATTCTTTCACTTACCTACAAGGCCTTTTTTCATCTATTAGCATAGATATAGAAAGGTCAGAATTAAACAAAAGGGAAGACTGACCATTGTTGTGAAAGATACCACTGTTATAGGAATAGATTTGATGTGTTAATAACATATAAATTACAAAGTATACTTCTCTTCCTTTCCTATCTGTTCCCTTTACACTTGAGTAATTTTGCATACACTAGCTCTTATGTTGGGATTTATTAGTTATTAACTGAACAGTCAGTTCTCATAGTCACCATGTCGAATACAGGAGAGTTTTTTCGTGGCAATATATATTTTTTTATGCGTTTTAACGCTAAATTATTATTATTATATTATTAATCATTTCTCCTTGCTGCTGATTGGCTGTTGCCCTGTGACACATCTCTGGCAGATACAGTCCAGCATTCCCGCATCATAACAGTTTACCGCGTGTAGCTATCTCGAGTGTTTCGCTGAGGGTTCTCGTGTTTTTTGTTTTGTTCTTCCTAAAGCCCTAAGATGCCACCCAAAGTTATGCCGCAGTAGCGCGCTATTATGGCATCAATGAAAGCACCATATGCTACATAAAGAAGAACGAGGCAATGATCAGAAGTACCGTATCAGTAAGTTTCTGTGATAGTATGTGATAGTACAGTACGGTATACGGGTTTACCTTTACATTCTTTTCTTTTTTAAGGGTAATGTATTAAGCTGCATTTGAAATGAAATTAAAGTTTTTGGGAGCATATCTGGGGGCATATTTAGCATTTAAACTATAAAAATAGGCTTTTATTGGCTTTTTTTTTTACCATATTCAAAATATTTCAAATTTCACAATTCGCAGGTGCTCTAGGAACGTGACCCCCACGAATTTCGGGGCTCTACTGTATATGAAAGACTAACAGCATTTTAGGCATGCGCGATCATAATGTTTGGCTTCTAATAATTTTTGCAATTTCTTTTGTTGTTTTTTAGTCAACAACTAAATTAGCTAAATTAACTATGGTTTACTTCTATTGCTATACAAATGGCTAAAAATATAAATATATAGCTATATTACTCATCACAGAAAATCGAAAATGAAATGGACTGAGTTAAAATTAAACACACTAATATCCATAGTATTATTCCAAGAGCCAGTGCCTTCAAAATATGCTGGCATTCCAGCAGCTCTGACAGGCTAGAGAATCAAGTCTTAATAATACGTGACTTAAAAATGTTTTTTTCTCAGAGTATGAAGTCTGTCTTTCAGTTCTGTGTTACATTAATTGTTTATTGTATACCGAAGATGCAGTTGAAACTGACCATTTAACATCATCCACACCCACACATGGAGCTGAAAGTTTTTCATTATAACCTAAGGCACCAGATCAATACCAAGCATAAAAACAGATAGCTACACTAACCTTGAACCGAAAGTTCCTACCACCCTCATGCAGGCATATCAAAAACTTATATTATGGCATCTAAATTAACACATATTTTCAAGTTTCAAAATCTAAATGCATGGTGATGCAGTGGCAAGCACTGTGACCTCAAGGCAAAATGTTTGTGGGTTCAAACCTCCTGGTCAGCTTCCTGTGTCTGCATGGGTTTCATCCAGCATCCCAAAGACAACTGTTTTAGATTCTAAATTGGCTGTAAGCGTGGGTGCATGTGTGTGGTTATCTGTCTGTCTCTATGTGAATGAACTGTCAGCTTGTTCTTGATGTACCCTGGCCCCACTATCTGGAAGAGCTTTTCTTTTCTTAAGTAAGTGAACTTTCAGTTATGATGATGTAGCTACAGGGGAGAGACTGCATGACACAGGATGACAAATATTAACCTTTCTAAAGTACTGGGTTGTGTTGACCACAGCTGCACGTGAATAGACATTGCTTAGTGTCCACAAACGATGCACTCACTTGTCCCCTTTGAATGAGCCACCACCTGCGTCCTGAATCACCTTTGACTGACAAATGACAGCAAGGAGTTTCCTGCTGCTTCGCCCAGTCCACACAAACCACTCATCCACACAAATTGCACACAGTATCACAAAGGGACAAGCTGACAAGTGCAGTTAACATCACCTTGCTTTCACCAACAGCTGTGCCCCACTTCACCTCTATAGCCTGTGAGACAGTCTGAGTGACAAATGACAGCCACGGTTTAATGCCTTCTCACACTTGTGTTTGTCTGCTTGCTCCACTGCTGTCACCCCACTCACTCTTGTTGTAAAAAATAAAATAAATCTAAAGTGTTAGGTCAATGGGGAGAGAAAGGAAGTAATCCTGCAAGGCTCAGTGGTTAGATGAATGCTTGCCGCTCTCAATTGGAAAAATAATTCAAAAAACTTGTCAGTGACTTTCAAGATGTTGGAGCACCAAAAACTCACATTACTGAAAGGACACATTTATTATTTTGAGGTTTAATGAGTGCAAGATCAATGTATAACATATTCATATTTTCATCAGTTAACCTGTTTTCAGTATTGCAACAATTTTCCTAATCTTTATTTTATTCTCTCTACACTTTGCATGTGTTATTTTAGCCAAAGAAAGATTGTAGCACAGTACATTAACTCCATTATAATGTAATTAAGACTGTTATTATATATGTACTATACCTATCCCCAAGGGTTACAGTGGAATTTGGCAGGTGGGGGAACCTTGGGTTCCAGTGTGGCGGTGCAGCATGGAAAATCTGACTCAAATTGGAAATGAGTCATCTAATCATTTATTTTTTGAGCTCCAGTACATTTTTACGTTTTCTTGTGGACAGGCTTTGATCAGCGACCTGTGCTGCTGCTGCTCTGAGCTTTACTGCTCTTCGTTCGTTAGCTAAATGCATCCTACAATACATAAGCAAATGTTACATGAGGCATTATGGCTGCTTTCCAACACCTCCAAGCCAGAATACAGCTAGCATACAGGTGGAATTACGCAAGTGTTACTAAAGAACATCAGTTTAAACTGATGACTTCTACCAAAGTACTTCCAGAAGCATCTCCTATTACTCAGCAACTATATTGAAACACATCTGGGCACTTACTTGGGTAGTTATTTTGAAGCAATATCTAAATTAACTTTATTTTAATGGTGTACATGTCATAAAAACTGCATGTACAAAATAGTCTCTGCTGCGACCAAGGCCCTAAGTTAGCAACGACCATACCACAGTCTGCCCTGCATCAGTGCAACATCCATCACTGAAAACTGTACCCCAATACTGCAAACTACCTAGTTTAGCTTGCATTTACTGTCCAGTATAAATTTGAATAATATGAAGTTATTATCATTTAAGTCGTTCCCAAATGTATTTCTCTATGTGAAATAACAAGATGCCTTTGGCAAAACATCATACAGATCTAGTGCCTGATTTAAAAAGAATCTAACATAAATTTAGACCTTACATGTAAGCTTTAAATTTCCAGTTTTTCAGTGGTGCTTGCTCAGCAGTCCTTACCTTTGAAAATTATCTTTCTTCTCCTCTCTCTTTCTTACATCTTTCTCCATCATTTTTTCCTCCTTGGGAAATACAGTAACTGTATCTATAGCAGACAGATTATGTTCCAAATTGCACACTTTGTGTGTTTGCTGAAATGTGTTGAGCTCTTTCAAATGTTGCATTTAAAGTGTCCTGTTAATTCCTCCCCTTAAGTGGGGCTAGCTAGAAGCTGAAGTGCTGCCAATGTAACTTCTTTGACATCTGCAGCATGAACACACAAGAGAGATGAGAAGGGAAAAAAGCATACGTGCAAATAGGACCATTAATTGTCTCCACTGCATCAGCTGGAAGGACGACCAGGATGCAGTCCATGAAAAATTATCTGGCTTGACCACAGCCTATTTTGTATTAAACTGCCTATCAGACTTAATTACTCATTAACTGAAGGTTCTAGAATGCTGTTCCAGATCATACTGGCCATTTGAACCCCTGCCTATCCCTCTGTTTTACTTGGTTTATTTAAGATTTATTTATTATAGTTGTACATAGCAGGTTTAGAACCTTACACAAAAGAGAAACAAACATAAACTGTAATGTGCACTGTTCATATCAATAGCTCATTCCTTTTCATTTAGCAGAAAAAAAAATCACTGCTTTTTGCCATACTAGTATGCTCCAACTTCTCAGCAGTTGGCTAATTAACATATCGTTATTATATTTGAACAACATCCAAGGTATTCTTAACCATTTATAAACTTATATTTACACACATGTAGCTAGCATTAACACAAAATGTGGTGTTGATTGTGGTGGGTTTTTTTTTTTTAAAAAGATCTTGAATTAAAAA
>VUQS01017275.1:2345-17568 GCA_015108495.1 Heterochromis multidens | reverse complement strand
TCCAAAAGGGGAAAAAAAAATTTTTTTTTTTTTTTTTTTTTTATTTTTTTTCAAAAAAAAAAAAAAAATTAATATTAAATAAAAAAAAAAATTTTTTTTTTTTTTTTTTTTTTTTTTTTTTTTAAAAAAATCTTGAATTAAAACACCAAAAAAAAAAAAAAAAAAAGATTTAGCTAACAAGGTTTAGCTAAGGTTTAGCTAAGGTAACAGTAGCATCTATATAATTGAAAGAAAAAAAATAGTTGAACAGGAAGAGTTACATTCAGTGAGTATTGTGTAAAAAGAAAACATTCACTTTATGTTTGATCTCACAAAAGAAAGAAGAAAAAAGCTGACTCGGGCGACTGGTTGGGTGATGCTGTTTAGATCTATCATTTAATTTTATTTACAGTGAATAAATCTGCTGTCAAACTGGTTTGACTTAATGGCTCTGCCGCTGTTATCACCAATCCAAGACATACTTCAGAGAGCTCACGCCACTTCGTTAACAATTTGATGTGGGTTTGTGCAGAGAACAAGCCCCATGAATTAGGTAGATGAAAATACAAACTAACATACACGAAGATGAACAAATAAACCAACAACTGAAAATAGAGACACATGATCATACATACACACAAGGAGCTAATATTGACCTGAATGCAGAAGGAAAAGCAATTACCAAAATAAAAGTGGAAGTAACAATAACTAAGCCATGGGAACACCACAGACAGAGAAAGACGCAAACAGGGAAATGGGGAAAAGAAAGACAAATGAATTAAAACCAGGAAACAAAACTCAACAGATACTTTATAAAAACACAACACTGCAACATTAACAATAATGACGTAATGTTTTAACTGGCTTCTCAATTATTAAATGCATTTAATACATTCATTCATATAAGGTGCTAAAATTGCAGTCACTTGGAGGGTGTTTCCAAAATCACTGGCAGTCCAATATTGTTTTTATTTCAAATGAGAAGCAAAACCAGAGTGTTAGAAGGATGTACCGTTTGAATCCACAGCAACTCAGTTTCAAGGGTAAAGCTTACATCATGAAAGCAACACACAAATCCCAACAGCAGTTCAGCCCCCACATTCATGTATTGCATTAGCTAAATAGTCTGAACAGGGACTATTTAAAGGTACCAAGTGAGAAGCAAAGAACTGCTAATATTGACTTGGTGATATTCAGAACAACTGCAGTCATTTATTTGCCTTCTTAACACAGGGATCATATTTAACCAATAGTGCATCCATGTTGGAGAAGACTGTGTGAGCCATCTGCAACTCAGTGGTGTTGTAGTGTTATGATAAAAACAATCTGGCCCAGGTTAAACTTTTTTTTTTTTAAACAAAAGTGTTATTCAGATAACAGAAGAACTAACAATGGAAGATCCAATCTAATGTGTACTTAATACAACTGCAATGATTTTTATTGTAAAAACAAATAACTGCCTTTGAAGAGAATCACATTTACTTTACATGTGATTTGATCCTAGCAGAAATCTCACTTCCTAACATTTATGCAACATCTGCAAGAACCTTGCACTAGATTGTTGGCACTGCTTACAAGTCGTCTCCAAGAGATTAAGTATTTTCAACCTGAACAAAATCAGCAAAGGTCTTCTTCCTTACTTGTTTTTCTTTCTTTTTCTCTCTTTTTTAACCAAACAACTGGACATTAATCTTGTTTTTATATTTCAGCATGTCTCAAATTTCGATAAGGGTGCACACTTCAGTGACAGGGCATTGCAGAGCCAATGCCTACTATTGAATCTGCTGGCATGACTTCAATCCTTCTCCCTGAATACCTGAGGAGAGTAATACTATTTTCAGCAGAGTGTGCTCAAGAAAACATGCCTAAGGGCCAAAGTACTGCAGGGAATGCTAGTCAAAATCCCAAAATGAAAAACATAACCACAGACCAGTAGAACTTGTGGTATGAGTATGTCAACTTACTGCTGAAAGCTTGCTTGTAGCCAAGTGAAGCCTTATGTAAGTCTAGGGATGACAAATGTCTCCATAGTCCTCACAGAGAGAAGCCACCACTACTACTATAGATCAAACTCTTCTATCTTATATAATTTACACAGTAGACCCTGTTATGTGATCCTAGCCTGATTTGAGCAGCTACATGCCATTTACCATTCATGTCAATAGCCTTGTCCAGCCTAAGCTTATCAGCAGATGAAACTTTTATATAAACTTGGAACAAAAAGTAGGGAAATTTGTGTTTGGTCAATTATTTCTTTGTTGTAACAATGCTTCTCAGCAATAAATCTTATACCATTGGAAAGCCTTACAAATGGTGCCACATTTGTAAGAAAAATGCTTTTGTGGATTGAGCAGCAGAGTTGAGTATGTAGGTTGCGCCCATGAAAAACTTGCCTAATCTCTGCCAATGCTGAACAGCTTATTCTGCTATTGACTTGTTTTGAGCTTCTGGTATCCCAGATGCTGACAATAAGGTTCCTGAATGACAGCACCTGTGAGCATAGACCCTGCTACAGTGGTCAGATGGTGTCTGTTCCAAGCATGCCACGTTAGATTGATATGGATAGGGCCCGTGCCATAGGGCAACTTCAAGCTGGTGTTCTGCAAAACCAAGTTACAGCATTATTTGGAGTGAGCCCTAGTACCATCTCCAAATTGAAGGCCAAATTCCATATAATGGGGGATGTCAGGAAGACAGGTTGTGAAGTGGGCGTCCCAAAAAGACGAAACCACATAAAGACCGTTTCCTCACCCTGTCAGCACTGAAAGCAGTCTTCTACAGATTTGCAGTCAAGGTTTGCAGGAAGATATGGCCAACGACTCTCTACCCAGAAAATCTGGGCACAGCCAATCTCTGGTCTCATAGGGCTGTCAGGAGGCCTGCCATGACTACCCTTCACCATCAGGCCCGTTTGTGCTGGTGTCAGCAACATGTCCACTGGAACCTGAACATGTGGAGGAACATTATGCTCAGTGATGAGTCCAGATTCTGCCTATGGCATTTGGATCATGGGGTCAAAGTATAGAGAAGATGTGGAGAACACTATGCTGATTGCTGCACCAATAGGGTAACAGCTTTTGGTGGAGGCAGTGTGATGGTGTGGGGCGGCATCTCCCTCACTAGAAAAACAAGGCTTGTCATCATTGGAGGCAATCTGAATGCAGAGAGATGTCGAGATGAGATTCTGCAACCAGTGGCAATCCCATATCTTCACAGTCTGGGACTGAACTCTATCCTCCAAGATGACAAAGTTTGCCCCAACAGAGCGGGTTTTATCAGAGACTACTTCCAGAATTTGGGAGTGGAGAGGATGGAATGGCCTGCCTGTAGTCCTGACCTCAACCCCATTGAACATTTGTGGGGACAGCTTGGGCATGCTGCTCGTGCCAGAGTGATCAACATAGCCACATTGGCTGACTTGCGACAAATGCTGGTTGAAGAATGGGATGCCATCCCACAGCAGTGTGTGACCAAGCTGGTGACCAGCATGAGGAGGAGGTGCCAGGCTGTTGTGGCTGTGCATGGTTCTTCCACATGTTACTGAGGCCCCTGTTTGTTAAATTAATAAAGTATTAAATTGCCAATATGTCTTGTTTCTTCAGACTTCATTGATCCAATCCAATAAACAACACCAAACAAGAGTCAATAGCAGAATAAGCTGTTTGGCATTGGCAGAGAAGATCTGGCAAGTTTTTCATGGGCTCAACCCACATACTCAACTCTGCTGTTTAACCCACAAATGCAATTTCCTTACAAATGTGGCACCATTTAAGGGGAAATAAATAAGCTTTCCAGTTTACGATTTATTGTATACAATTTATTGCCAAAAGCATTGTTACAACAAAGAAAAAATTGACCAAACACTAATTTCCTTCCTTTTTGTTTTAAGTTTAGTCAGAGTACATGGAATAACAAATCTGGGTAATGTTAGATATAATTCTCATCAAGCCTTAGTCAAAACACTGGAAAATGTTAATACATTTCTGCAATAACCATGTCATTAAATATAATGTCACAACTGCAAGCAGCAATTCACTACATATTGACCATAAATTACACATGTCATGTTGTATAATGTGGATTATATTAGAAAAACTAAATCCTCAACCACCCATTGCCTGGAGCTGCAAAGACATACTCTACTCAAAGCCAACACTGTGTCATATTCAATCATATCTTTCACTCACTCACTTCAGTGAAGGCAGAATTTGGAAGTAAAACCACTTTGTAATTTGCCTATGTGGCTTGAGTGATGCTTTTTTGTCTTCAAGATATGACAAGCATTACTAGAACACAACCACCACTAAAAGGATGAAAATGCAGAAAAAAAAACCCATCATGCTGTGAAAAAAAATCATAACCAAACTTTCCAAACACATTTTTGTCTTTTTCTTCTTTTTTTGTATTTGAATAACAATGGCATTACATCTGTACCACCTCCTTTAGATTATTATTAGAAACTGATATGACATGATGTCTGACTGAAGAGCCAGTGTGTCTGTCTGTATTGCTTCATACTCTTCACTTGGAGACCGAAAATAAACTAGGTGACCCTATATCCATCCTACCCTGGATACCAGATATGTGACTGGTTTAATGGTTTGTGGGTGACAGATCATCATTGCTGGATCCTGTGGCCACCAGCTCCCCAGTCTGCCAATCATTTGCCTCCAAAGAGCACCCACACAGAGAGTATGTCTTCTTCCACTGTTGGGATTGTTTCTGAGTGACAAGCATAACAAAAATACATCTGCTTTCATCCACAGAGTCTATATTGATCCATTGTTGGCAAACAGGCAGAAAATAAAGGGACAAAGTTAAGTATTTTACTGTCTGTAATGCGTCAGATTTTTGAGTGACACAGTGAGTAACAAGTGACAAAATATGTCTGGTTTTATCCATCACCCATCCATTTCTGTCCTTCTTTTCTGCCCAGTCTTTGCTACTGTTTTGCTTCTGTCTGAGACATTTCTTTCTCTACCACTGGTAATATAGCAAAATAAAGAGAAGAGGATAAGAAAACAGATTAATGTATAATAGTCCATAAATTATTTGTGAGCAAACACTTATTAGTAATGGCATGCTATGTAATTGCATAGCCAGTGTACTTCAAACATGTTACATGTCTGTACTACCACATAACATAAATAATGTGTGACAGTGGCTATCTTGAATGACAAGTGACTGTTGATATGGTTTAAATCCCATGCCTACTACTTGGTCACTTGTCTGCCTGGAACTGATATGACCTGAATATCAAACAGAGTGGAAAATATTACTGGCTTCACTGCTGACAGACAAGTTATAGTAGATGCTTGTGTGCTGCTGTCCATGTTAATATCCGGATGTATTATTTGTCTCTGCACATGTCCTTCATCTTGTGTTATGGGTAGATGAGAGCCCACCTAAACTGACAAAAGTCTGTGTGTCCCAGTTCAGGTCAAAATAAAAAAAAAAAAATGTTTTCAATGCAACTTGTTTGATACATACAATATCCAGCCGGCAGACAGTCAAAGCTAAAATCTGTTTTCTGTATTTTTTGTTTGTTTAGGAAACATTTAATGGAATAAAATAACATTTAATGAACATTAGACATTAGATAAAAACATGAAATGGTTATAGCAATGGCACATTACAATAAAGTGGCCTTACGCAAGTTAAACCTTAGAACAATATTATAAAGGTTGTTAGATTTCCAATACACATGGTTAACTATTAGAGGCAGATATGCATCTGAAATCAAATTCCTCTATATTTGTAATATTGTCTGAGTTGCATATAAAAATATCCAAGCTGTTGAGCATTATGTGAAATTAGGTGCTGTGGCCATCAGATCTAAGTCTATTTATCATCAAAAGTGTATGTAGCAGCCAACAGTGAAACAGTGTGCTTTTACATGTGTAATTTTTATTAGAAGTGTTTAGTGTATGTCTGCATATGCCTCTAGCCAATAGAAAAGTGCAGCACATACTGCAGTGTCTAGATTGAAAGAGAAATATGTGCATTTGTGTTACGGCAGAATGCACAGCACTCACATCTGTCCATCCATTTTTCTTAATCCAATTTAGGGTCAAGGAGGGCCAATTTACAATCCTGATATGTGTATCTTTAGTCTGTGGGAGTAAGCCAGAGTGCCTAGATGAAACAGGCACAAGGAGAACATGCAAACTACAAACAGAAAGGCGCCAGATCAAGAGGTTCAAACCCTGACCCTTCTTGCAGTGAGGTGACAATGCTAACCACTGCACCACCGTGCTGCTTCAGCAATGATATGTATTAAATTCTGTATGTGAATTTAAGTGTCAGTGAGCAGATGGATGTGTGCAAATTTCCTACATGACTTGTATAATCATCTTTGTAAGTGAGACTAAGTGAGTGTGCTTGTTTGTGGTTGTGTGTAGCCTTTAGCCCACAGCCAAAAACTCTTGTTTGTATGCTGTCAGTCACTGCAGACTGCCACTGGGTAAACAATGTGCAAGAGAGATAAATTGGGAGAGATGCAGAAAGATGTGGTAGGAAGGAAGAAGAGATGAAAGGAAACAGGGAGATATACACATGGGAGAAAAGAGGAAGAAAAACTGAGACACAAAGGAAGTTGGAGACAGAGAGAGCTGAAGGGGGAGAGAGACAGAGAAAGAAAGGGCATTAGTGGCAGAGAGTGCAACAGCAAAAGTGTCGAGAGAGAGAGAGAGAGAGAGAGAGAGAGTGGGAAGGAGGGTGTCTCAAGGGTGTGCACTCTGTACATTATAAATGATGAGTCATGTGCACTGAAGCCATACACACACAGACGTATATAAATGTAGCATCACCTTGGTGCTATAAGATTCTTTCCCCAAGGTCTACTTGTCACTTTACAAGAGGTAAGCTTTAGTGTAAAGCTGCCACATATGCTTGTACAAGTAAGCACTAATAGAAAATTTTAAGTTTGAACAATATAAACCACATCAAATAAGTCATTATATATCGTATGAATATAAAATAGTTTAAATCTATAATGATTTCAGAGAGTGTGGATGACCTGATGTTCCCGATTGTTTTTGTTTCCTTTAAAAAAAAAAAAACAGTCAGAATTTCATGTAACAAAACTGAGAATTTACACAGAACTTATGCATGGATTAAAATAAACTGAACCAGAATAGGTGTAACGTTAGAGAGTAGTAACAGCAATGTTAGGAGAGGTATTCAGTTCAGTGCAGCCTTAGTACTTTTGTGAGATTAAATCAAATAAAACTGATAATAAGACTGCCTGATCCCTCTCCCCACACCTTACTGATTTGTCTATTAAGTCAGTAGACCTTTTCAAGTGTCACTACCAGTTCCATAGGTGCTGTTGGGTAACAAGTTCTGACATAAATGAATTTACACAGGGGGAAAGTAAACTATAACTTATAATCTTATTACAGGACTTTGAAAAAAATGCCTCAGTGTGATTGTAAAATAAAATCGTGCCAGCATGCAATTTTGCTCTTGGAGGCAGTGGGTGGTAGTTCAATCCATCCTGGAGTCAGTTCCAGTGACAATGAAGCAACAAAACAACCAGAAAGACCTTTGTAGCAATAATGAGGCGGGTGTTCACAAAAGTGACAGGAGAGGACACGTCTTCTTTTTCTTCCTTTGTCATTGTATTTCTCTCATTAACAGACTTGCACAAGTTCACATACACATGCTGATTGACTGATGGATGTCATCAGCATACCTTAGCCAGATGTACAAGCTATGCCTGACCTTTACATGTTCAATTAACCTGCAGTAATCCTACTCATACTGTCTATGTCTGTGTGAATAAACAAAACAAACCAAAAAATTTTTGCTTTGATTAAATGGGGAAAATACACAGCTGCAAACTTGTCAGTACCTCATAATGAAGAATTTTTATTGTAAAACATCATAATTGCAATAATTTAATGGGTTGAATGACAATTAGCACCACCAGAGGTCTGTCAGTCAGCAGTTTACAGAGACACGTAACACTCCAGACCTACAAAATTCAAGGATTTCCCTTATTTCTTCAAAGATAAAGGACTTATCATCCCATCCCATCTGTCAGTTGTCTATCACCTCTGAAAACACTACGGTTCTAAATTCTTTAACTCCATCAATCTGTCTGTACTTTGTCATATTATATCTAACATTAAGACATTCAGCTGTTCCCTCAATATAATTAAAACTAAATTCCTATTTTGGCATTATTGGAATTGTGCAAATCATCAAAACCCCATGGTAACTGGCTATGTTCCAGAATCTTTCAAAAATGCAGCTGTCCAAACACTTGGACAACAGATCCTTCACTGTTGAATACAGATCAATCTCTAAATCCCATTTTCTTTCTAAACTCCTGAGAAAGAAAGAGGTCCTGTTCTCAGCTGTTTTTCATCATGGGTAAAGCTGGTTTCAAAGCTCTTCACAGTACAGCGTGTGCATTACAGGGAGTAAGTAATGACCTCCTACTAGCTGTTGACTCAGGGAACTCCTCTGTCCTCTTACTCTTAAATACAAGTGCACACCACTCTACTGTAGTTTCAATCATAGGTTAAACCAGGGTAGGGGTCTCCAGTTCTGCTGTAACCTGGTTTTCCATGTTTATCAGACGGGTCCTTCAGTTGGCAATTTGTACTCATCTTCAACAGCAATTTCTCTTGGCTTCTTCAGGGCTTCATACAGTTAATACTGTTATTCTGTTTTGTATTTATATTCTTTTGTTATTTTATATCATTTAAAAGCACATCCTTTCTTTTCACTGTTCTGGGGACAACACAAACATCTGCCTTCTTTTTAAACTTAACAACTATAATAATCTCACTGTCCTCCAGTTTTGTCCACCTCAATAAGAGAACTATTACTTTGGCCTCAGCATTCATTACCTATCATTACCATTACCATCATTACCATTTCACCATTTTTTGTTAGTTTCTATAAAGAGGAGTGGGCCAAAATCCCTCCTGAGATGTGTGCAAACCTGGTGACAAACTACAAGAAACGTCTTACCGCTGTGCTTGCCAACAAGGGTTTCTGCACCAAGTACTAAGTCACATTTTGTTTTGGGATCAAATACTTATTTCACTCAGTGACATGTAAATCAACTTTTATGTAATGTGTTTTTTTCTGGATTTTTGGTTGATATTGTGTCTCTCTCCATTAAGATGAAACTACCAAAAAATTAAAGACTGTTCACTTCTTTCTAAGCACGTAAACTTACAAATTCAGCATGAGATCAAACAATTATTTCCCCCACTGTATATGGTATCTTGATGTCTTTGTTAGCATGTCTGAGTCTGACAATTGAACAACAATGCTTTGCTTTAATAATTGTACAACTTCCTGATTAATGTGATTTTTGCAAACACTGCAGAAGAAATAATAACTAAAATACTGAAATAATATGGAGTAAATGCTTAAAATGGGTGCTGAGTAAAAAATATTCAGCCTTGCAGGCTTAGCAGAATGTTTTGCCAGACTGAGCAAGATTGCATTTATTTATTTATTTTTTAACTCTGGTGCTGCGACTTCCTTAAAAGGCACATAATACAGATTGATGACACCAAAGTTTATAGAGCGGTTCACGACTTCTGCAGCGTAACATCTCTCTTTTCTTGTCACTCTTCACTGGCTACTGAAGAATGGCTGAGAAAATAAAACGATACCAAGAAGATTCATATTCAAATGCCATACAAAGAACTATGTGGCCAGTAGAGTTATCTATTTGCTCCTCCTGTGTGCCAACAATCAATTTTTCATGAGAATTACCTCCAAGTTTATCTAAATTAGTATTTTACATTGCGTATTGTTTTTAGAGTTCTTCTCAGATACTGATGGTATTCAACTGTGACACTGTCTTTCTAGACAAAAACAGGTGTTTGACATATACAAACTTAAGCAGAAGGTGTAGTCCAGGTGTTCAGAACATAAACATCTGCGAAGGGATACTGAATATGGCAGTATGCCATATTAGTACAAAAGAATGTATCCCAGCTCATGCACAACTACAGTTACTTTGCTGATCTTTTGCTAAACTTAATATTTAAAATGTAGTATAAGAAATCAAGGGGTTTCCAAAGCTATTCGACCATATGCCAAGCAGATTGGAAGGAACATTAAATCCCCTTAAGGATTACAGGGCTGTTATATACAGTTTACTTGAGCATATTTGAGTCAGTTCCAGTAGGAACCTTAGTGATAAGTGTTGGAGTTTTCACTAAGTAACAGCAAAAAAAAAAAATTGCCAATGTGGAAATGCAAGAAACCGCAGTTCCTCCAATGTCAGGACTGACTCCAAAAGAGGTTCTGTTCCCATAGAGTGCTGTGTTACAATGCCCAACTTCAGCTATGAAATTCAGAAATTCAGCTTGTGACAATATGGTACAATAAATAAATAAATAAATAAATAAGGTTTTAGGAAGGTGTTTTTGTTTGTTTGTTTGTTTGTTTGTTTGTTTTTAAATAATGCACCTATTTGTGTTTTGTTATGGTTAGAAGTAAATATGTTGATTGACAGAGGCAGCTATAGCTGCCAGACCAATGAACTGGACCTCTTGACCACGTTTGTGATGGTGATTTTGGAGCATTTTAAATAGAATAATCTAACAAAAATTATGGGCCACTGAGAGGTGCAGCCTGTCCACGCAGTTTGTGCTCCAGTTCTGGTAAGAGAAATAATAATATTTTATTAGCAAATTACTTAACAGTCATTGGTAGGTGTATCTGTGTCTTTGGGTTGCATCCATACTAAGCACTGCTTGCCTTTTTTCAAAAATGGTCATTTCTGTCTCAGAAAAATCAACATGGTGAAATGTCTTCTGCAAGGTTTCTAAAGCTTCTACTTATAATTTGTGTTGCTCTTGTTTTTGTTTTTTTTGTTTGTTTTTTTTTACACTACCTCAATCAGTGTATTACTACAACTATCACTCTCCATCTGGCATAAAGGCAAACAAATATGATGCTAGTAGATGTCAAAAGGATTCTCCTTACTTTCTCTAAGGGAGAAAAAATAGTAAGTTGCTCCCTGCTGGATGTCAGAGGGATGTCTTTTTATCACCTTTATCTGTCAAATTAGAATTTCTGGTCTCTAAACTGACTTCTAAATGGCATGCAATGTACTGTTTGCCATGTATTCTCTTGTTTTGCAACAAAGTCAGAGTGGCACAAGCCATTTAGAAGCAGTAAGACATCAAGAACTTAACACACTAGAGGCTAATTAAGTGAGGCTAAAATGTGAGTACATCACTGGCTGGGCAGGATGTATAATCCTATTGCAACACTACACTATGTGGTTTTTACTGTGTGGTTTTTACTATAGAACCTAGCAAAACAAACATGGTTTTGACCATTCAAGAAAGGCAAGCAAACCTATTTTCTGATACAAATCCAAGCTACAGTACAAAGTACTAAACAATAAAACAAATCTGAAAAATTAAAAATGCCTTAAACAGAATTTAAAGTAATTTCAAATTCAGCAGAAACAAGGGAAAACAAGCACACATACAAATCCCACACATTAAAAAATAGGTAAAAATTTCAGCAAAGCATTACAAATGTCAGTTAAACAAAAAGAGCTGGGCCCTGTTCTCCATAAGTACTGTAGATTAAGATATAAGAAGACAAGTAAATTAAGGAGAATAAGGAGAAAACTTTTGAATAGCATGTGGACTGCATACATGTTTAATCTGTCAGCTGTTTTTTGATATTACCTTTATTACAAAACACCTTGACCAAATTTGTAGCCCACTACACAGAAATTCTTCTTCCACTGGGGTGAAATTTTGAGCCCTTCCAGCTGTCATTGCTCCAATGGTAGAATTGCAGATCATGTTTCAGGTATTCATACATGTCTCTATGAGAGCAGGTATGTAGCTAGTTTTAGTAATTTCTGATGACTGAATACAGCTATTATAACTAATTCTCGTCCTCTCTTTTTGAAGAACTGAACAAATCAGATTAGCTTAACCAGGCTAATCAAAACCTTTGATTCACTGAGTAATGCTGGAGAACAGGCCTTTGGGGAAAGGTGTCACATGAGGAGGATTAACAAGCATTCCACTACAGGATTAAACCGGACTCCTTGTTATCTTGTTTCTTGACAAGATGAAAGGAACTAAATCTGTTTCCATGAGGTAACAGAAGAGCTCAAAATACTAAAACAGACTGCTCCCCACTAGCATATTAAAAACAAATACATAAATAAAGACTACTTATTAAGTTTGATTCTATATCCCATTAAATGTTAAAGAAGCCCTTTTGGCCTCATAATAATAACTTTTTTTATTTTAATGTCTTTACATTTCTTTGTAGTTTTTTGTATTGAATTTACATGGTTAGAGCAATTTTCCTTATGAAATTTACTATCAAGTGTCTGTAACAATATGAAACAAAAACCAGCTATAACAGAAAATGAATGGAAGATGAATGTGTTCTTGTGTGTTCATTGGATTCTGTTTCATGACTATGGATTGATGCTGAATGGAGGTATAATGAAGAGCATCCTCAACAGACAGTTATTCAGTAACTGCCAATATATTGTTTATGACAAATACAAAGCAATCGTGATTCCCCTGTTAAAAGACATGAGCAGCTTTCATGTAAACAGTCATTTTAAAATCAGCCTTATGCATCCAGTGTCACAGAAACAGGTATCGTTGCAATAGCTCACCCTGAGTAAATAATATCATTACATGAAAGTAATTATTTTAAAACTGTGATGAATGGGACCTATAGCATCTTGAATCTTACAGTCATGTGAAAAAATTAATTAACAGAATTCTGTGCAGTCTTAGGTACACCCCATGCAGCTTGTGGAGCCACTTTTAACTAGCTTGAAGAAACTTGAAGCAATTTTTCTTTTTTTTTTTTATGTTTGACTTTATCATTGAGTTTTGCCCCACTCTTCTTTAGAACATTGCTTGAGTTCGTTGAGGTTTATGGGAATTTGTGATTCAGTTGGGTTAAGGTCTGGACTTTGACTGACCCATTGCAACACCATCATTCTTAACCTTGATTTTTTTTTTTTTTTGAGCCACTTAGTTGTAGATTTGCTGGTGTGCTTAGGATCATTGTCCTTTAGCTGTTGGACAGATGGCCTCACATTTGACTAGAATACTTGGTAAACAAAAAAGTTCATGGTCAATTCAATAAGTGCAAGGTGCCCAGGTCCTGTGGCTGCAAAACAAGCCCACACTATTACCATTCCACCACTGTGCTTAACAGCTGGTATGAGGTGTTTCTGCCGATGTGCTCTGTTTCTTTTTCGCTAAACAGGACGCTGTACATTACGGCCAAATATCTCCGCTTTTGGGTACTGAACTTGAATTCTGCACTTTTTAGCGTGCATAGTTTGATGCCCACATCTAATTATCCTAATTACATTGGCAGTACTGAATACTGATTAACACAAAGTCAATCTGTGCCAATTTATCTAGATTAGAGTAAGAAAAAGAGCAAGACCATGTGACATGTGAGGTCAAACAAATCATAGGTCAATTCAATAAGCAATCCAGCAGTGGTCTATCTTTCCTAAATCCTTTCTATTCTTAAAAGTTACTCATACAGATAAATCATTTCACATGTTACATTTCTTATTCAATTTCAACTTATACTTAACACAATCTGATTTATCATTAGCTCAAGACAGTTACACATATCTTCTTTTTATGACTCTGTGTTTTAACATTTAACAACTTTTAACCATTATTCTTGATACTCGTGGTTTTTATGCCGGGGAATCTCACAATCTTCTGACAAATGGCAGCGGCGAGCTGAAAGTGGTCTCAGGTATGGTTAAACATTTCAAAAGTCGATGCAGGCAACATTTGTAACGCAAAATGTAAAGCTGGCCATGGCAACACATTTAATCTGAGATCTTAATCTGAGAGCCAGTGATGTACATCTCACTTATCCCCTATCTCTAGCATCCTCCTCTGATACACCAACCCTCTGCAGGTCCTCCTTCACTACATTCATGAATCTTCTCTATGTCCTTCTTTTCCTCTTGCCTGGCAGCTCCATATTCAACTTCCTTTGTCCATTAACTTAGAGCAAGTAAAGTACAGAAGAAAGTACCATTTGGTAATGGAACTGAATGCCAAGTACCAGTACCAGTATCCGTTCAAACATGAAGGGTACCCAATCCTAGTACTTACATTTCCTGATGATCAATTAATCAAGAGCATTTGATTAACAGGACCTCACTACTAATTACTCTCTTAATTTCTATGTAAGCAGTAAGGATAAGTACAACTGAGACTATTAGATGAAATGGAGTAAATCATCACAGTTAGACATCAGTGTTTTCACAAATGGTCCACATGTCATAAAGCCCCTGTCTTAAACTCTCTTCAGCTCCTCTAATTTTTAAACTATACCAAAGACCCTGTTTTGGTAATACTGTATGATACTTTTGGTAATACTGTACTGCTTAGTCATAGTAACACTTTCCATCAGTCACAGATGGAACAATGGCTCAGAATGTAATCATAAGTCTTATAGTCTTATTGTGGGAATAAGTGACTAAGGTCTGATGTAATAGCTGTTTATAGGTTTATAAAAATTTGATTTAAGGGTGGAAAAAGAGCTTAAATATTTCACTCTATACAATAATCAGTGCAGCTGTACCCGTGGGTGTAATAATGAAGGGTAGAGTTCAGCCATTCATAGAAAAGAGCACTTACAAAGTTGATGTTATGCTAGTTGATAATGATCTGCCATCCCCTGGCTAGCTACAAAAGCACTGGTAGACAAACATAAACACCGCAGTACAACCAATAACTTTTAGAAGTTTTAGGTTGAGGGTTTGCTTGTTTCCACTAAAATTACTTTCAATGTGGGCTCAGTCAGTGAGGCACAGCTGCAAGTGCCTAATCAACAGAGACACAAGCCGTCACTGACAAAGAACAAAATTTTCTGAGATGACACTATTAATTCATATTTTTTTTAAATGATTTGCTGTGACAACAGCAGGACAAAAAGCTTTATCTCTATACCAAAATGTTAGGTAGTCAGACAGTGACTGGTCTTTTCTGAAATGTTAAATTATTTGTTTCTGGGATATTGTCAATTTATACATCAAAGGACACAGTACTGCAGCATATAGAGAAAATGGGAGCCTTGGAAAACAGGCTTTGACCTGGAAATAGCAGCCTTAAATGGTGGATACATCACCCCTTAACAAGCAGATATCCCCCTCCTACTATCCGTCCTCTTAACAATAAACACTGACTAAAACTTAATCATGTGCTTCAGGATACTCGAGCTAACA
>VUQS01017273.1:13355-28060 GCA_015108495.1 Heterochromis multidens | reverse complement strand
TCCTCACCTGTGATCTGTTTACTTGTAATTAGTGTGTGTGTATAAAAAGTCAGTGAGTTTCTGGGCTCCAGACAGAACGTTGCATGTTTCATTCAGTGCTGGACTGACGTTGTTGGACTCCAAGCCATGAGGAAAGCAAAAGAATTATCAAAGGATCTGCGGGAGAAAATAGTTGAACTTTATTAAACAGGAAACAGATATAAAAAGATATCCAGGGAATTGAGAATGCCAATCAGCAGAGTTCAAACTCTAATTAAGAAATGGAAAATGAAGGATTCTGTTGAAACCAAGCCACAGTCAGGTAGGCCAACAAACATTTCAGCCACAACTGCCAGAAAAAATGGTAAAGAAAAGCCCACAAATAACTTCAGCTGACATACAGGAAAAAAAGTGGTGTGACTGTTTCAAGATGCACAATAAGGAGGCACTTGAAGAAAAATGGGCTGCATGGTCGAGTCGCTAGAAGAAAACCATTACTACACCAATGCCACAAAGCAGCCTCTTTACAGTATTCCAAACAGCACAGAGACAAGCCTCAAAACTTCTAGAACAAAGTTATTTGGAGTAATGAGACCAAAATTTAACTTTTTGGCCACAACCATAAAAACTTTGGAGAGTAGTCACAAGGCCTATGATGAAAAGTACACCATCCCTACTGTGAAACACGGAGGTGGATTGCTGATGTTTTGGGGATGTGTGAGCTACACAGGCACAGGGAACTTGGTCAAAATTGATGGCAAGATGAATGCAGCAGGTTATCACAAAATACTGGAGGAAAATTTGCAGTCATCAGCCCGGAAGCTGCACATGGGACGCACTTGGACGTTCCAATATGACAATGATCCAAAACACAAGGCCAAGTCAACCTTTCATTGGCTACAGCAGAAAAATGTGAAAGTTCTGGAGTGGCCATCTCAGTCTCCTGACCTCAATATCATTGAGTCACTTTAGGGAGATCTCAAACATGCAGTTCATGCAAGACAGCCCAAGAATTTAGAGAAACTGGAGACATTTTGCCAAGAAAAATGGGCATCTTTACTATCTGAGAAAATAAAGTGCCTCGTCCACAACTACCACAAAAGACTTCAAGCTGTCATTGATGTTAAAGGAGGCAATACACGGTATTAAGAACTAGGGTATGTAAACTTTGATCAGGGTCGTTTGGATAGTTTCTGTTGTCATTATGATTTAAAAAGGGCAAACACAATTGTTTCATAATAAATGGCTTCACCCAACCACTAACGATGAGTGAAAGAAACGTTTTTGTATTATTCATATTCTCTGAAAAATGGCCAAAAAAAAAAATCACAAATTCTGCCGGGGTATGTAAACTTAAGAGCACAGCTGTACATATTATACATGAAATTCAAAGATGGGGGACAATGCAAAAAGTTCAAGATAAATCTGCAAGTGCAATCTATAAAGTACCTTCTCTCCAGGGTTACTGCTGTAGAACAAAACACAAGGGTACAATTCATTAGCGACCACACTTTCAAATGCTAATTTTGGTTCCTAAAAGAAGAAGGAAAAAAAAAGACAGACGAATATTGAAGAGCACAACACTCAATCTGAGGAATACTGACTATAGCTATTTGACCAAACCTTGTCATTCTTAGCAAATGATACAGTATGAGCCTCCATGTCCAGGATGCAGGTGATTGTGTCACCCTGTGTAAAGGAGGGAAGTGTGCGCACCAGTTCCCCTCCATGATAAAGGTTGCCACTATAAGCACGATACAGCCACATGTCTGTAGTTGTATGGTGGTTATGATCTCTCACTGGCCAGCGTGAAACTCCAACACACGTGCCCTCATTGCCTCTATTCTCTTTGGTAATGTAGAACTGTGGAGAGAAGCAGAATAAAGTGGTAGACTATAATTAAGTTTTGTGAAATGTGTAATTGTGATCTATGTACAGAGAAAACTAGTACTCACCTTCCATATAAAACAGCCAGAGGTAATGGCAGTGGTTGCCAAACCATAGCCTTTCCCTCCAGAACCATGTGAGAGGATGTTCCCACTCTCCAGAGAACAACACATTAGTTTATGTGGGTCAAAGGAAAAATCTCCAATGGGAATACATTCATCATAGCTGCCAGGATTCTACAAAACAATGCATTTGATACAATATTAAAACAACATATACCAAAATAATAAATGTAAAGTGTCAATGAAAATGGAAAAATGTTAATGATGAAGTGACTCTGTAGCATTCAGGGGGTGGTAACTGTTTCACGCAAACACTAAGATAAATTAGAAACCACCACCACTTATTTCTAAAAAATAAATTACAAAAGAAACTAGAAAGTGTTTTTAATTAGTAAGTCACTGAAAGTTAAACTGGAAATAAATAATCACAGATTGGATAATCACATTTTCAAATGAGATAATAAAACATTATACACTTTAGTTTTATTTAAAATTCATGTAACATTCTTGATGTAGTAGTCTGATAATTAAGCTTGCTTGTACATTTCTTTCCTCTGCCACTTTTCATCTCACCCTACCACAGAGAACAAGCCCATCTGTTCCATCAAGTAGCCCCACTGTTTTCAGCTTCTTTACTGCCAGGAGTGCATTTCATTTTGCAATAAACAGCATTTTCTCTTGGATTACTGCATTCCTTGGCTATTTTCAACAAATAAGAAGTAACAGAACTTCTTTTCTGATATTTTTATGTGGCTTATGGTTGGCTGGCTTGGAAAGTTTAATAGAGTCCAAATAGATTAAAATGTGATCTAATGTTTTAAACACAAAGCTGAGGCTTATTAATGCAAGTACAAGGCATGCTTGATGTTCTTCTGCAAATCAAAACAGAATTTAAAAAAAATATGAGCAAATAAAAAAAAACGCATAGGTGCAGGAAGGGCACAGTTTTAAAAAAAAAAAAAACAAAAAAAAACAAAAAAAAAAAAAACTGCTCTCTTTAGGGGTCCGTACAGCAGATCATCTGCCTGTATCTCACCCTACCCCTAGCATCCTCTTCTGTTACACCAATCCTCTGCATGTCCTTGTTCACTACATCCATGAATCTTCTCTGTGGTCTCCCTCTTTTCCTCCTGTCTGGCAGCTCCACATTCAGCATCCTTTGTCCCTCCTCTGGATGTTCAAACCATCACAACCTTACCTCTCTAACTTTGTCTCCAAACTGCTCAACCTGAGCTGTCTATTTGAGGGACTCTTTCTAATCCTGTCCAGCCTGGTCACTCCAAATGAAAATCTTTCAACTCTGCCACCTCCAGCTCGGCCTCCTGTCTTTTTGTCAGTGCTACGGTCTCCAAACCACACACCATAGAAGGGCTCATTACCGTCTTGTAAACAACCTTTTTCACTCTTGCTGCTACCCTTCTGTCACAAATCACCCCTGGCACTCATCTCCACCCACTCCAAACTGCCTGCACTCTCTTCTTCCCTTTTCTTGTGCACTGTCCATTGCTTTGGATGGGTGACCCCAGGTATTTAAACTCTTCCATCTTCACTACTCCTTGCATCTTAACTATGACACCTGCCTCACTCTAATTCACACACGTTTCTGTCTTGCTTCTACTAATTTTCATTCCTCTTTTCTCCAGTGCATACCTCCACCTCTCCAGGCTCTCTTCTACCTCCTCAAATCACAGAAATCATCTAAGAGAGAGAGTGTGTGTGTGTGTACATGTCTTTACATCTTTGTGAGGACCGAAAATTGGCATGCTACTATACTTGTGGGGACATTTCGTCATTGTGAGGACCTTAATGCCGGTCCTCACAAGGTTGAAGGCATTTCTGAGGCTCAAAATGTGCTTTTAGTGTCAGGGTTACAATTAGGTTATGGTTAGGTTTAGGCTAAGGAAAGCATTATGTCAATGAGATGTCCTCACAAAGATAGCAAGACAAGTGTGTGTGTGTGTGTGTGTGTGTGCGCGCGCGCAGTACATAGTATTCATAATGTCATACCCCCGTGTCTTTTTCAGTTGTTTCTTCATGGTTCCTCTCACTTACAGGTTCCTCCCACATATAAACAGACAAGAGCTGAAATAGTTGTTTAACAATCTACGAGAAAACAGGGAAAAAATATAAGTGGGTAATCCTGCCATTATCACACTTACAATACTTTAACAACATGTCATAGCATCTTGGTAATGTTCATGATGAACGCTCAAGTATTCTTGACCTAATTCTTTTACTTGTTGCATTTACTATACATATTTACATCATACCTGTTCAATATGAACAGGTTCAGAACAAGCAGGTAACAGTCTTTCTAAAACATGGAAGGTCAAAAGCTTGGTGCGGAGGTTCTGGAAGCGTGGAGATCCTGAAGAGCAGAGTGTTGTGATATTAATTTTAAAAGTAAAGTGTTCCATAGTGTTAACAATATTAATATAGGTTTTTTGGTTTTTTTTTTGGTTTTTTTAAACTGCCTTACCTAAAGAGCACTTGTGTGAAATAATGGCCATGAGTGGATCAATCCATTTGATAAATGTAGAAAGTCTTTTCATTACTCTTAATGACAGCACACGCCTCAGAAACACCAAAAAATCCGCAAGCTGAGATTCAACCACTCTGCTGCTTTCAGCTCCTTAAACAACAAAAGAGAAGGAAGAACATCCCTTCAATTTAATGGTTTTGCAAATCCCTTATATACCTTTAAATACAATTTTTTTAAAAAAGCAATTAAAAAAAAAAGATGACTTTATTATTTCTTAATTTGCCACACCAACTAGATTTGTGTTCTTGCAGTAGGAGTCCGCATCAGTTTTCTCAGCTGTTCCCATCTCTGCTGTCTGTTGCTGGTGGAAATTGTACAGGATCTTCTGAAGCTGCTCACACATCACCTCCATAAGAGCCTGGGATACATCAATAGGCAGCAAATCCTCACAGGAGCTGAGAGTACAGGATACATTGTTATGCAAATACAAACAAGTGTAAAGAAAACAAAATTAGTAGAAATCTTGTATACTTTGTTTTTTTATGTCTTCATTCTCACCTTGCAGCTACAGTCAATATCTGAAGCAGGCGGGCACAAGCTAGTCTAACAGCTCCACCTATTAGCACAGATCCAGATGCTGTGGCTGCAAACCAGCCCTGGTTGATCAGTACACAGCTGTTGTTGGTCAGTGTAGAAAGGATTTCCAGGATGCCACATTTGATGATCAGCACCAGATCCACAGGCTGGTAGCAGAAATTCAGTGCAAACATTGTGGCAAGGAGAAGGTGCTGGCAGGAACCTGAGTATGACAGAAACAATATCTCAAATGTCTCATATCTCAAAACATCTCAAATATATATCTGTAAAAATAAAAAACTGCAACATTATCTAACAATGAACGTACCTGGATGTTTTCTTTCAAACAGGACTCTCTGTTTAAGAACACGCACCACCTGCTGGTAGAAGGTGTGGGCTGCAGATTGTAGCTCTCTTTGTGTATCCAAAGAAGCTGAGTGTGTGCCACACTGCATTGACATAAAATAGATCAAAGAGAAACAACACAATGGAAAGAAGCATGGCTATAATTTCCAGTGCTTTTCCTTTCTCCATCTGGATTAGAAAACATATTCATTCCTTCTAAACATCTTTCCATGTGTTAAACATCTGAACAAACACTGTGACAGTATAAGTATTAGATGTACCATGTAGTGCTGAGTCTCATAATTAGCAGAGTGAGAGCCAATGATTTGTGTTCCTAGGGCAAAGCATCCAGACAGGAACTGTAGCTGCACAGACTGCAACAAAGTAGGAAACTGGCTGGATGCTGTGGATTCACAGCTCTTTTCTTCCATCTTGGACAGGAAGGTTGACATCTGACACAAAGCCTCCAGGCGCATCTGATCAGAACAAAGACAGAGTTGTAGTTAGTAAGGGACTTTCAAGTTCTTTACAGATCGTCATTTTGGGCCCACAACATCTGAGGAGTGGTACGTATTGGATGCTAAGCACACCTGCTATTTTGATTTATTTAGGTGTAGCAATGCAATATGTGAAAAAATTATCCTAAGTTTAAAAAAAAAGAGGGTGCTTTGTAAAATCACTCTTAGACACTCCCACCAAAGTGTGTCTTTCCCTGATGTGCCCATCACAGTATTTGAACAATGACAATTGTTTTGTAATTTTGCCTCTGATTTAAACAACTGTGGTGGTGCACAAACAAACTAGATGTGACTGAAGTGCAGATTTTTAGCTTTAATTCAGTGTTTAAACAAATAGATTAACTGTTTAGGAATTACAGCCATTTTTATACACAGTCCCCTATTTTCAGAGGCTCAAAATTAATTGGGCAAACTAACGTAATTTTAAATATAAGGATTGTTTTTAATACTTGGATAAAAATCCTTTGCAGTCAGTGACTGAAGTCTAGAAGCCATGTGTTATCTCCCTTGAGATGCTCTGCCAGGCCTTTACTGCAGTTGCTGCTTGTTTGTGGGTCTCCCTGCATTCAGTTTTATCTTCAGTAACTGAAAAGCATGTTCTGTTGGATTGAGATCGGGTGATTGAAGAATCACATTTCTTTTCCTTGAGAAATTCTTGGGTTGTTTTTGCAGTATGCTTTGGGGCATTATCCATTTGCACTGTGAAGAGCTGTCCAATCAGTTTTTGAGCATTTAGCTGAATCTCAGTAGAGTATAGCCATGTATACTTCAGAATTCATCCTGCTACTTCTATCAGCAGTCACATCATCAATAAACACTAATGATCTGGTTCCACTGGCAGCCATACATGCCGTAACATTGCCTCCACCATGTTTGACAGATGATATGGATGCTTCAGAGCACGAGAGGTTTCTTTCCTTGTCCATATTTGTCTCTTCCCATCATTCTGGTACAAGGTAATCTAGGTGCCATCTGTTCAAATAATTTTTTTTCTAGACCTTTGCAGGCTCTTTTAGAAGTTTTCTGGCAAAGCGTGTTCTTGACTTGACTTGATGTTTTGAAGGCTTTTTCTTAAGTGAGGAAACAGTGTTGTCATCATCCACTCTAGTTGTCTTCTGTGTTCCTACAGGCCTTTTGATTTTACTGAACTGGCCAATGAATTCCTTCTTTTTTACAATAATGTACCAGATTGTTGTCTTGGCCAATCCTAAAAGTTTTGCCATCTTTTTGACAGGTTTATCCCAGGTTTGGTTTTTCAGCCTCTGTCACTTGCATCAACATCTCTTTGGACTTCAGATTGAGAGTTCCAGTGAAAGCTACCAGATGCAAGTTCAACACTTGGAAGCAACTCTAGATATTTTCTCTACTTAATTTTTGATTAAATATTGAGGGAACAAACCTAACCTGGCTGTGAAGCTGCTTGTCAATCAACTGTCTAATCACTTTTGAGAATCTGAAAATAGGATACTGTGTATAAAAATGGATGTAATTCCTAAACAGTTAATGTGATGCTTTTGTTAAAAACACTTAAATAAGGGACAGATTTACTAAATGGGGAAAAATAGCGTGTGAGCGCAATCCCGAAATAGCACTCATAGGTGTGGTTAGCTTTTTAAGTGATTTAAAACAGTTAGTGTTTTCTAAACACAGGCACAGTCAGTTCATTTCAATATCAAGCGCAAAAAATAAGACATGCTTGTTTTTGGCGTCAAATATTAGCGCAATTAGCAGTAAATTGCGTGTCGCAAATATTAGTAAATCAGTTTGCGTGCTCGATTTAAATTATCTCCTCAATATATTTTGCACCTTGAGAAAGGAATTCCCAGAACTACATATGCATAACAGGGTCAGTTGCAAAAATCTCTGAGTTCCCACCTCTTACACACAATCTTGTCATTGCGCACTCTTTGTAAATACCTACAGTACTTTTTTTAACGCTAACACCCAGTTTGTGCTGAAGCAATGCATTAGTTAATTTGGCCCTAAGGTTAAAAGTCTGAACTTCAATCACATCTTGATTGTTTGATTTAAAATCCATAATGGTGGTGTACAGAGATAAAATAAAAAATAAATGAATAAATAAAATAAAACCTAATGTGCAGTTTGATCCAAATACTTATGGACCTAACTGAACATTGCTCTATAAATACTAAAAAACAATTAATTATATAATAATAACAGTTAGTTTGTTGCAAGTTTTGATTAATTTCCACCTAGTAAATTTCCAAATACATATCGACTGATTACATCTATCATTTTATTGGATACAGTGTCGTAAGTACAATGAAACCACTAAGTAAAAAAAATAGATGCTGATGCAACTAAGCAGCATTAATTAATAACTTTTCATGTGATATAAAAAAGTAAAATTTGAATTACCTCAGCCCGCTGTTGCTGCTGTAGAATGGCAAAAGTAATAGACTTCGGATCTGCCTGACTACAACTCTGTCCAGGCGAAAACACTGGTGAGGAGGGTGATAAATGGATCAGGCTTCCACAGACAAAATGAAACACCTGGTTAAGAATAGGCAAAGTGTTGTTGCCATAGTGGGACATCGTGGTGGACGGGCTGATGCACTGTCGCAGGCGATCCCAAGCATCTTTCATTATCCCCAAGGAACACAGAGGCAAGCCTAGAGGAGAGAGACCAAAAGAATAAATGTCTCTATTGTCTCAGTGTTTTCTTTGTTCGGTTTTGTATAAAGAAATTTCAAATTCATATAAAATTTCTCATTTATAGTCACTCTTTTTTCATCTTTCCCTGGATATTATTCAGACTTGACAGGCAACAAACTGTGTTAACTCAAAGCAATGTTTCAAATGTAATAAGAATAAGCAGAACATTTTTTAAATTAGTCAAGTTCCCATATTATTAAAAAAAGCTTTGGTTAATGTGATCATTCTTTCTATTTATACTGTCTGCTACAAATTCTCATAATGTTATTTTAAAGAAAATATTTGAGTACAAAATCCCAAGTTCTATTTTGTGCAAAATAAGACTTGGGATTTGTTTTCTAAGGGCTACCTGACAATAAGTTGAGGGTTCAGTTGCCTGATTTTGTGTTTTTATTGCAAAAATCTATGTTTGCACCATCTCTTAACCACAGGTCAGTACAGTATAGCATACTCAGACTATACAGTACATAAACTGAACAAATGTTTAAGTCTAAAATGTTTTCACTTACCCATTTTATTCCTTGCAGATCCAGGGGAGCTTTTAGACTGGTCAGACTTAATAAGACATAAGAGCAGTATATTAATACTGATAAGAAGCTGTATAGCCAAATTCTGATACAGTACAAAATTTACCTGTTTTCGTGCACTGACAGTCACTGTAAGGGATTCTGGTGACGATTTCCTGAAAGTTAGATGTTGTGGATAGTTAGTGCAAAAACAGCTCATACAGAACACAAATGCACTATAACAAACACACACTGCATACCACAGTCTTTACCTCCCTTCAGTGTTCATGGCCTGAATGTTCTCCCTTTCGCTGGGTTCCACCCAAGCAGGCCTGACCCCCAGCAGGAGGAAGAGACATCGGGATACCACCAGATGGCAGGCAGCAGGGAAAGACAAGCCTTCCTCCGATTCCCCGTGCTTCTCCCACTGCTGCTTGGAATCAGGCTCCCCCTCTGGGCTGATGGGGCTCTCCATGCTACTCTGAAGGGTGGAAGTGCCAAACGACTCATAGACTGTCACATTCTGCTGTACTTGCATGGCTTCCCGGGTGGCCATGAATGATTCTAGGACTTCTGCATGGACACCAATGACATGGGAGAATAAGATGTGTTATATTTCTTGCTGGGCGTGTCTGCATGGTTTACTGGAGCAAGGACAGAAATAGAGATATGCATTTCTAACCTGACAGATAAACACGACTGCCAAATCTATCCTCATCTGCAACCTCTTCCTGGTTGTGGTTTGCTGTGGGTTGTGGGGGCACCTGCACCTCCCGGCTACAGTGACCTGCCGATTGCTGCTCGTGATCCTTCCCCACCTGCTCTACTGAGGTACCTGGCTCTTGTCTTTCTACGTCAGGACTTTGGGGAGACTGAGAGATCTGCAGTTCAAATAAATGCATTAAACACATCTCTGTACTTTTAACTGATCTCAATGATCAGATTACTTCCTTTTAATTTAACTGAAGTTAAAATCAATTAAAGGAACAGATACAAATGTAGTTAAGCAAAATTATGCTACATTGTTTACAGAAAAAAAATTATAAGCTATAGATTAGTTATAAATTTTTCATAAATTCAAAGTTGTTAAAAGTAATGAGGATTGCATATCTTTAATTATACTGTAATGGTACCTGTTTGGTAGATGCTTCTACCTGTGACATCCTTGGAGAGTTTTTAAGGGTCAACAGAGCACTTCTGATTTTATAAATTGTTTCATAGACTTCAAACAGCATCTCACAGGGCTCATGCCTGTTTCAGAAGAGTGGATAAACACAGTGGAATAGATTACACAGTAATACTTTATTTACATCATCCCAAAAATTCTAACTGAGACAGAAAGAAATAAATTAACATATCAGAAACCGTTTTTGGTGTATAATAGTTCTTAAAGTGCTTCAGTAAACTGACCTGTCCTGCCAACAGGCTTCACTCTGCAGTCCGGTATGTTTCAGGAGAGCAGCCAGACAGCAACGGCAAACAATCTGCAGCAGACAATCACCTGAAGAGCCTCCATTCTCCCATTCTGCAACACACATGAATACAGAATAAAAAAAAGAGACACAAAAAAGAAAAACAAACAACCTTCTAACCAAAAAAAAAAAAAAATGCAAATGCAAAGAACTTTCAAAATTATACACATGATCACACACAAGTACCTTTGCTGTGAGCATAATCTTCCATCTTCTGCCATATGCCACCTGCAAGTCCTCTGGATGATCCCAGTGCCAGTTCCAGTAAATTCCTGGTTTCTTCAGTTAGACCCAGCTCTGTGAGTCTGGCATCAGTACTACTCAGCAGCACTACCTCAGTCAGCCATGCCATGCTAGAATCTACAGGATAACACAGCATGCAGAATGTTAATGAAAATTACCCACTGCTCAGGGTAAATTCAGACTGTTTTCTTGGTGGTATTATAATAATGATAATGAGATGTCATTTCAAGGTTCTGTGTGGCACAATAGTCTAAGATGTACACCGAGTAAAATAACCCAGGCAACTTCACTGATTTCTATAATGATTATCTATTAAAACTAAAATTAAAAACCTTGTAGTCTCTGTAACATCCTCTTGGCCTGGAGGCTTTAAAAATAGCTGATATACTTTTATGAACTGACACATTGCTAAATGAAGGCTTTTATTATTGAAGCATTTGCACATGTGAAAACCTGGAGAGCAAGCAGCATGTTTTCCTACCCAGCTGTTCAAAGTCCACCTCTAGACCATTCCTGAAGAGGACATTTGATAGCCAGACCTCTGACGTTTTCTCCTGGAATGAAGACGGCGGGCCTTGCAGCATACCACCAAGGCAGCGGCCGACTGCCAATGCTACAGACCTTTCCAGGTCCAACAGCCAGACCCATCTGCACTCCTCTTCCTGCTGCCCAACACTTGTGTTTTCTTCACTTTTATCTATAAAAAAAGATCACTTGACATTGTTAGGCTGGTTTACCGTATACAGTGTATTTTGCTGTATGTAACAATGCCGCAACCAATCATTTAAAAAAATAAATAAATAAAAATAATAATAATAACAATTATCCAGCATAAATCTAAGGGGTTTTGAACTTACCTGAGTAGGTTTTCTGATCTTCCACTCCTAGTTCTTGTTCCTCCAGCAGGACTGTCTCTGGCAGCAACCTGTTGAAGTCATTGAGCTGCTCCAATAAGCCCAGTAAATGGCTCAGCAGAGGTTGAACTGTGCCCAGGGGCAGCAGCAGCAAGGAGTACATTACTTGGCACAGCAGGCTGCCAGACACTGAATTGTACAACACCACTGGGACAAGAGGTGAGACGAGTGAAGGGATTAAACTAACTGAAATGACGATAAACATAAACAACAAATACAGAAGCCAAGTGAAGATTAAAAATTACTGTACCTATAGTACAAGGGCTAATATTTTCAATACAAAAGTAATCATCATCAGGGAAGTGATTTTAATTGCGTTTTGTGAATAAAAGAGCCAACAGGATCCGTGAATACAAATCACATAAGCTAACAGAAAATACATTTAGCAGTGGCGTAGCTAGGTAAAAAAAAAAAATTACACACACTTGCCACACACCACAACCATTAGTCTTACTCTGCAGCTTTTTGATGATTTGTTTGTCTGGGGCAATCTCCTTTAACAATTTGGTTGATCTCCTGAGTGTCTCAGCAGCACAGGGCAGCAACAGGTAAAGATGCTCACGAAGCAATGTTACACTGCTGTCATCCTACAGAGCAGAAAATGTAAACTCAAATGCAACTACAACACTAAGAACACTGGGTATGCAACCACAGCATACAACAGTAAAGAGCTTTGGCTAAAATATTAGGTTTAAACACCTATGGCATGCAATGATTCTTCTCTGTACACATAAACATTTAGAAATGTGCAGTTCAGAAATGAGCACTTTTATAGAAATATAAAAGTGCTCATTTCTGATGAGGTACCATTCATTTTCCATTGCATTTAGCAGATTTCCTTGTTTACCTCAAGGCTGGAACTTATGTAGCAATGAGCAAGCAGGTGTTTGTGAAGTCCAGAAAGCAGCTGGTGAAAGTGAGAGGGAGGATCCATTTGTCCCTGACTATCACCAGCAAGCTGCTTGTCGCTGTTTTTCTCCAGTTCCCCAAACTGTTGCTCCTGTATAAAGATAAACCACAACGCAAAGCATTAAGAGGAATAGGAACCATCTGACTAAACAGTAAGAATGTGCACAATAATATTCTAATAATATAATATGCTGCTAAAATTGTAAACAAAACTACTTATCAAACCCCACTAACACACTATTAATTAAACTCTTTATTTATTAAAACATCCATCTATCCATCATCTGGGTTTACCCCGGGGTCTCTTTGCAATTGGATGTGCCCTGAACACCTCCAAAGGGAGGCACCCAGGAGGAATCCTTACCAGATGCCTGAACCACCTGGCTCCTTTTAAACACGCAGGAGCAGTGGCTCTACTCTGAGATCCCTTCGGATGTCTGAGCTCCTTTTCCTTATTTCTAAGGCTGAGCCCAGCCACCCTGCAGAGGAGACTCATTTCGACCGCTTGTATTCACTACCTTACTCTTTCGGTCATTACCCAAATTTCATGACCATAGGTGAGGGCTGGGATGTAGATGGACTGGTAAATCAAAAGCTTTGTCTTTTGGCTAAGCTCTCTCTTCACCATGACAGTCTGGTACAACACACATCCGTATTATGGACAGAACAAAGTAAAAAAAATAAAATAAAAAAAGAGTCATGAAATGGAAAACAAGATTTGACAGAAGAGAGAAAGCCACTAAATTCATCCTGAAGGCACTAATTCATCCTAAAGTGAAATCTCTCCCCATTCAACAAACAGACAGGTCACACACACAAAAATGGCCTCTATTTCCTACCGTGTAAAATCCTATGCTAAGCAGCAGGGTTCTCAGCAGCACCTCTGCTAAGTGCAGAGGATCACAGGCCTCAACGGAGCTGGATGAAGAGGGTTGTCGGACTGACAAAGGAGTCACTGGAGGACCCAGGGCTGTCGCTTCTCCAAAATTGCTGTAACCTAGAAGAGAGGCTACATGGCTCTGGTCCTGAAGGCTGCTGAGGACCATATCTAACTGAAGACGCTTTGAAAGACACAGAGGAAATAAGAACAGATGGTCTAGCACTTGATAATTTGAATGTGAATTTATCAGAAACATTGCTACAGAGAAGTCATAACAATTTCACTATGACTTGTTTTCACAGCATTCCAGCAGTCTTTAACACATTGCCAAGCAACACTCCAACTAAACACAGCGACTTAACAGACACGGTTATCTAGCTCTAACTATCCATCCATTTTTTAGCTATCCACTTCAGTGTCATAACTACAACAAAGAAAAAAAAACTAATAGTGTTAGTAGTAGTAGTGCAATTATAGTTAAACTACACTAGTAGTGTAGTTTAAATATAACAGTGGTTAACATTTCACTACAGACCATATTTCTGATGATTAATGAACTAAGACAGAAATGCACAAAATATACATCCTGTCACTATGAGCAACACTGCTATAAATGTAACCTACATACCTGTCCTTTGGAGAGAACATTCAAACTCTGAGGGCCCTGAGGAAGGAGTGAGAGGAGCAGCTCCGTTCTTTCCCTAAGCGGAGGCAACAGCAGGGATGCACCAATAGACAGCGTGTTCAAAACTGCCTGAAAATCGACAGGAAGGGTAACATGACATTAAAATACATGGCAAGTTAGTCAACAGTTAGTGGTTGCTTAAATAAACAGCTTGGCCACATAGTTGAACACACAGAATGAGAGCTTGTCAAATTTCCTATCCAATGATGTTTATATATATGTATATTGGAATTTTTATAGTGCCCTCACCACTGATGTCATCAAAAACACCATTGCAATTTATCAGCTATTTATAATCAATAGTACATGCATGCATATAACACACGTTAGAACAAGTCAAATAAAACATAATACTACCCTTAATACCCCTTAAATAATTTGAAAAATAATAATTGTAACAATTTTTAGTAATAGTACTCAACCTAATGGCAATATGTACCTGTGTTTTTCTTTTTTTTTAAATGCAGGCTAATAAAAATAAAGCAAAATACATATGAGCATTGAATAACTTAAAAAAAAAAAAAAAAAAAAAAGGTAAAATTTAAAAAAAAATTTAATAAAAAAAAAAAAA